>JACXGI010009840.1:18627-29517 GCA_016801175.1 Esox masquinongy | reverse complement strand
ATGCTTTGGAAGCTCTCTGCGGACCATGGCTTTTGCTCTGAGATGCAACTAAGAAAATGCCAGGAAAATCCTACTAGAACAGCTGAACTTTATTTGTGATTAATCAGAGTCACTTTAAATGATGGCAGGTGTGTAATGACTTCTATTTAACATGAGTTTGAATGTGATTGGTTAATTCTGAACACAGCCACATCCCCAGGTATAAGAGGGTGTGCACACTTATGCAACCAGGTTATTGTAAGGTTTTTATTTTTCATTTTTCCCCCTCGAATATTTCAGATTGTTTTTCAATTGAATTGTTCACATTATAGGTCACATTAAAAGTGGAAAAAGTTTTGACATGATTTATCTTTCTCTCATTCTTTTACATCACAACAACCTGGCATTTTAACAGGGGTGTGTAGACTTTATATCCACTGTATTTGCTATAGATTTCTCCATCAATATTCTGTATAATATGGAAAAATTGCCAGTGAACATATTCTGTTTTGTCTAAGATGCTTATGATGATGCATATGAAGTTTGTCATTATCTACCATATACTCTATATGTGTCTCTGAAAAATTATTAACTCAGAGGAAAGTTAGGATCACTCTGTTAACGTATCGTGGCTCAGACCTTCCACAATATGTACAGTATCTCACAAAAGTGAGTACACCCCTCACATTTCTGTAAATATTTGATTATATCTTTTCATGTGACAACACTGAAGAAATGACACTTTGCTAAAATGTAAAGTAGTGAGTGTACAGCTTGTATAACTGTGTAAATTTGCTGTCCCCTCAAAATAACACAACACACAGCCATTAATGTCTAAACCGCTGGCAACAAATGTGAGTACACCCCCTAAGTGAAAATGTACAAATTGCGCCCAAAGGGTCAATATTTTGTGTGGCCACCATTATTTTCCAGCACTGCCTTAACCCTCTTGGGCATGGAGTTCACCAGAGCTTCACAGGTTGCCACTGGAGTCCTCTTCCACTCCTCCATGACGACATCACGGAGCTGGTGGATGTTAGAGACCTTGCGCTCCTCCACCTTCCCTTTGAGGATGCCCCACAGATGCTCAATAGGGTTTAGGTCTGGAGACATGCTTGGCCAGTCCGTCACCTTCACCCTCAGCTTCTTTAGCAAGGCAGTGGTCGTCTTGGAGGTGTGTTTGGGGTCGTTATCATGTTGGAATACTGCCCTGCGGCCCAGTCTCCAAAGGGAGGGAATCATGCTCTGCTTCGGTATGTCACAGTACATGTTGGCATTCATGGTTTCCTCAATGAACTGCAGCTCCCCAGTCCCACTCATGCAGCCCCAGACCATGACACTCCCACCACCATGCTTGACTGTAGGCAAGACACACTTGTCTTTGTACTCCTCACCTGGTTGCCGCCACACACGCTTGACACCATCTGAACGAAATGAGTTTATCTTGGTCTCATCAGACCACAGGACATGGTTCCAGTAATCCATGTCCTTAGTCTGCTTGTCTTCAGCAAACTGTTTGCGGGCTTTCTTGTGCATCATCTTTAGAAGAGGCTTCCTTCTGGGACGACAGCCATGCAGACCAATTTGATGCAGAGTGCGGCGTATGGTCTGAGCACTGACAGGCTGACACCCCACCCCTTCAACCTCTGAAGCAATGCTGGCAGCACTCATACGTCTATTTCCCAAAGACAACCTCTGGATATGACGCGGAGCACGTGCACTCAACTTCTTTGGTCAACCATGGCAAGGCCTGTTCTGAGTGGAACCTGCCCTGTTAAACCGCTGCATGGTCTTGGCCACCGTGCTGCAGCTCAGTGTCAGGGTCTTGGCAATCTTCTTATGGCCCAGGCCATCTTTATGTAGAGCAACAATTCTTTTTTTCAGATCCTCAGAGAGTTCTTTGCCATGAGGTGCCATGTTGAACTTTCAGTGACCAGTATGAGGGAGTGTGAGAGCGATAACTCCAAATTTAACACACCTGCTCCCCATTCACATCTGAGACCTTGTAACACTAATGAGTCACATGACACCGGGGAGGGAAAATGGCTCATTGGGCCCAATTTGGACATTTTCACTTAGGGGTGTACTCACTTTTGTTGCCAGCGGTTTAGACATTAATGGCTGTGTGTTGAGTTATTTTGTGGGGACAGCAAATTTACACTGTTATACAAGCTGTACACTCACTACTTTACATTTTAGCAAAGTGTAATTCCTTCAGTGTTGTCACATGAAAAGATATAATCAAATATTTACAAAAATGTGAGGGGTGTACTCACTTTCGTGAGATACTGTATGTATTTCCAGAGAATGCATTGTCTTTCACTGATTATCCCTAGTATAACAAAAACTGACATTGCAGACAAAGGACAATTTTAAAATGTTCTTCCGATTTGTCTTTATTATTATACTTTATTAAGGTCATCCTGATTGTGTTGCAGATCAAGTAGCTGATGATACCTGATGATTCCGGGCTGCCACTCCACTGACCCCACCAGTCCTGGTCCACCTGGTCATGCAGCTGACTTGGATTATGTTTTATAGACTCCTGACACAGCACTCATGCATTTATTAATTATTACAATTTGAACTCTTAAAATTTACACCCAGCACAGCCAGAAGAGGACTTGATGCCCCCCCAGAGCCTGGTTCTTCTCTAAGTTTTGACCCTATCAAGGAGTTTTTCCTAGCCACTCTGCATCAACCCTGTTGGGGTTTTAGGCTGCGGTGTCTGTAAAAGCAATTTGTGATAACTGCTGATGTAAAAAGGGCTTTATAAAATACACTTGATTGATTTGATTGATATTTAAGGTGTATTTCTGGATTTTTGGCAACTAGGCTGGCTACCGTATCTTCCGAAGATTCATAGAAAATTGTGGATACAATGTTATGTTTCTGTGTTCAGTATAAAGGAAGTGCCCTCTGTAATTATTGGGACAGTAAATCTTTTTTTCTACTTTAGGCTCTACTCTCCAAAGTGTGGATTTGAAATCAAACAATTACCATGAGGTTAAAGTTCTAAGCTTTATTTTAAGGTGCTTGTGTACATATTGATTTTACCAGGTTAATGTGAAGCACTTACAGTGAAGTCCATAAGTATTATTGCAGTGACACAAGTTTAGTCTCTTTACTTACGCACATTAGATTTGAAATGAAACAATGACTGAGATGTTATTGTGCTGCTGGTGAAGACTGCTGATGAAGTTTGTTGGTGAAGTCTGCAGAATTGAGCTGTCAGACAAGCACTGATTGGTCATCCAATGTAGAAGTTTTCCTTAGTCTACCTGGCAATTTGTGATTACTAAACTCACTAGTGCATTCTTTATTTTTCATGATGTTTCAAGCTGTTGTTTTTGGCAAGCTGGATGTTTCTGTTTTTTTATACACATAGCTTCCTGGACTTTCATTGACTCCATTTTGGTCCTCATGCTTACAGACACTAATTGCCTGCTCCAAAACCATACACAAAACCTAGAATCAAAACTAAACATAGCGCCTTTCTACAAATGTGATGGAGTACACCTGACAGACAAGAAACACCTGTAAAGTCAATTGTCACAATACGTTTGGTGCCCTGAAATAGAAGGACTTTGTAAAACGTGTTGTTTTACAAAGTTATACCATTTCTAAATGGTATAACCTATATTATACAATTAACTTAAAAATAAATGCTGGGAATCTATACATAACCCTCATAAATGGCCAGCTGTACCAAAGATGATCAGTCACTGCACTAGCAGTTGCACAAACCTTACAAATTTATTTTAAAATTCTGGGTAAGTCTACCTTTATAGTCTTTACCAAAATCACAAACTAACCCTTTAAGCCCAAAGAACAAAAATATCAAAGGATATAACATTTACAATATGGACATTTACGGTATGAGTTGCAATTAATTTTTTTGTAATTTAGAATGTTTCGGCATGTAAGTGCAGTTTGCGCCTGTTAGAGCTCAAGTGGAAATATCATATGGACATAAAAATGTAATCAAAATCAACTGAGTTAAGTCTATACAGAGTATATATTTGGTCTACTTTTATCTTATTTTAATCTTGGTAGGAAAATGTTTTGACAAAGTACATAGGTTTATTGATTGTAAGGCTAGAAAAAATACCTACCTGTAAAAAGTGACAAGAAAATGCACAAAACAAAAAAAAAAAAAAATACTGAACTTGACGTATCGCCTAAATGATATGTCGTAGAGGAAGGGCTCACCTAAAGCAGTAAATGAAGTTTATAGGCTAGTTGAACACATGAATTTTCTTGTCTACGGTGGGAAGTCGGGCTAGTGTGGCTAGTCTACAAATCACACCTACCTCCAGCTAGGGCAACAAAGCACTTGTTCACGGACAGTCCTTGGAAAACCGTGGTCTCTGAATGTGGGACGGAACGACAAAAAGCGGTCACCACTTCTGAAACAGAATCAAATTAGAGGTATATTTCGTAGTTGAGGAAGTTTTAATCTGTTAATTTCTATTTCTCTGACCCGGGCTCTATCTTTAAGGATACAAACCTAAATTCAGAAAAAACGACGCTGCATTCGGAACTGCATCAAACGCCAAAACCTAACTGCTTTTCCTACTTCTCAGGTGAGTAAAATCAGAGTGAAATTGTCTTCAATCCGAAATAATCAAGAATTTAAATTGTAAGTTTAAGTAGCCATTTCAATAGTACACTGCTTTTAACATTTCATCCACAAAAGGTGTTTATATTGCTATTTTGGCTATATAAAAATATGTAGGGATATTAGACTATGCTTTTCAGGTTTTTATATGTGCTATATCAACTTTTTTTTGATCTCGATAATTATCAAATATTTTTGTTCTTTCGCACTACTTGTAATTGTGCTGCTCCACTACAAGTGCGCTCGAGGAGTTCGGGGCTGTCTCAGGTGGGGGTTTCCGTTCACATTGTTACTAGCTTTTCTGTTGTTCAGCGTTAACGTCAATTGGACATCCTGTTTAATGGATGACATAATCCCTTAAAAATCTTTTGTTTTTGTCTAAAATAACATCAAATGAAATTGGAGCACCTCGGAATAATACGTGTGATTGCTTTAATTAGCATGATGCCAATTTGTGTTGTTTAAATATCTAAAAGTTACTCGCATTATGTCGTCTTGCACTCTGTTGTGAGATCGTAAACTATTGTTTGCATGTGGCATACTTGCTTTATCCTTATTTTTTTAGAGTTTTTAATCCAATATGTCCTTGTTCCCTTGCACCTGGAATACCACTAATGTCTGTGACCCAGTACATCATGCAACCTACATAAGACTAGGCTTTCATCGATGTTGACAGACGTGAGGGACGTGATGCTGGTAGGAATTCTGTTATCAACAATAGATGATTGAGTGTTCATTGAATGGCAGCAGCTCAGTGAATATTTGGCTGGCTGTGATTTGTAAGTCCTCCATCATTGTGTTGTCCTGAGGCCAGACCATAGTGTTGTCTGTTTTAAAAAAAATAAATAACATTTACATGAGGCTCTGCATTATATGCTGTTTGTAGCTGTATTGTAGGACTTGCTACCATACACTCGTTCCTTTATCCACTCGGAGGCATTGGACTTTTGGTGAAGCAGTATCACCTAGTAGGTTCAGAGAAAGCTGCTGGAAAGTTGTAAGAGACCAAACTGTTTAAACTTTACACACTGCATAGGGACATGTTTCCAATATGGTGTGATGATGGAAGCTACTGGGCAGGCTATTTATAAACAAAGGTGAAACCCGTTCAGAAGACACATAATACTCTGGCTCAAATCTCCCTCCCTTTGCTCTCTTTTGTTCCAGACAGTATCCACACAGGAGTGCTCTTGTTGGATCTTTTCTCCGCTGTGCTGTTTTTTTTTTCTTCTAAAACCCATGGCAACAACAATTTCCCCGCCTAGCAGTACTGGCTTTCCTTTACCCCAAAAAACAAAGACAAGAAGTTAGGGAGTGAGAGAGATTGAGTGAGGGAAGACAGAATGAGGGATATGGAGGATGAAGTGGTGTCTGAGGAGTTTTGTTTGTCAGAAAAAACCCCTACTGAACTGTAGTCTGTTCCTGAGGCATACATAGAGAGAAGTAATGGCTGGAGTGGGTTCTGCCAGGCCTGTCTCTTTTGTTTGTCCTCAATGATGTAAAGATTTGGGCTGTTTTCCAGTGTGCCTGTGATTGTGACTTTAAGGAAACATGGAGTTATTCACCCTAGCAGGCAGGAAGAAATCTTATTGCCTTATTTGTACTGCTGTTATCTTCTGCCTTTTGCTACAGACTGTTCTTTCATGGCGCTACAATGTCACGTGAAAAATGGATGGAACAATGCAGTCTTTTCATATCAAAGCTGACATGCCTTATCATCTGAAATAAAGGATAGGGATTCAAATTTGGATTTCTCTTTTGGATACTGTACTTTCTTTAAATCAACATTGTCATGATGCCAACTTTTTGCTTGATGATTCTTTTAAAAGAATGGGTATTGTTAAAGCTGTTTACTCTGTGGACTCTGTATAGCCTGAATTCAGAAGAAAACAGTTTGGGTGAGGGTGGGATATGAAATGTTCAAAGGCAGCTGGACAATATGAGGGATTGAAGGAAGACTCCCACTGCCTGGGGCTGGGAGAAAAGCAGCATTGTGCTGGACTGCTAAATAAGCCGCTTCCTGGTACCAACATCTCCATGCTGATTCTGACTTTGCTGGTTCAGAGAACTAAATGCTAAGGTCAATTTTAAAGGATTTCAGTTCGTAATGTGGGAAATTATGGCTTAGTTTTTTTCTGATTGCTTGGGAAGTTTCTGCATGCCTAATTCACATTTTTATGGTAAAGTTAATTGTTGAGCTGACACTGGACTGATGTCTGTAAATTTAGCTACAATCGTCAAACCTTTTACAAGCCATAAATACTGGATCCGATCAAATAAGAAACATAAAATAAAAGCCAAGAGCATAGTTTTTATATATTATCGTAAAACCAAGTTGTAATTCTGCACAGTGCCACAACTCACACCTAATCAAAGCCATGTCAGTATTGTAGCAAACTCAAAAAGCACTTGTGCCCAGTTTCCACTAACATTTCAGTGTGCTTTGTCTCTGTAGGTCCCTCACCATCAGGGAGATATGTTTGAGAAGCAGCATTATGACAGCCCTCCAGTCTACAGTCCGCCATACACCCCGGCCTCCAATGGCTATGGTCCCCCGCAAAGCTACCACCCCCCCAAGAGTGATTTTGATCCCTACCCACCCCCACCAGGCTCATACTACATGGATGAGAAGCCCCAACACTTTTACAAGTGGTTCTCCCCTCCCGGCATCGTCAAGGCCATGTTTGGGACCATCCTAGTGCTCTGCCTTGGAATCTTCGCATGCGTTGCCTCCACACTGGTCTGGGACATGCAGTATGGGATGGGCGGGGTCGGAATGGGCTCTTACGGCGGAGGGTTGGGCTACGGCGGAGGTTACGGAGGAATTGGGGGCAGTTACGGCTCAAGTTATGGAGGAGGCTATGGCGGAGGCTACGGTTATTATGGTAGCTCCTACCCAACACCCTACTCGGCCAAGACCAGCATGATCGCCATGGCGGCCATCAACTTCTTTGTGGCACTGGGATTCTTCGTGGCCACTTTCTCTAAATCGACCACATTCAGAAGCAGAAAGTTCTACCTAGTGGTTCTGGTGGTCAGTGTGATTATGGCCTTTATCCAGGGCATTATCAACATTGTGTATATCGTGGGGGTCAACCCTATGGCCCAGAGCTCTCAGAACATGATCTACAACCCCATGCTGATGATGTGCCAGAACCTGTATGGATCCAGCTACTCCAGTATGGGGGGTGTGGGGAGTTTCGGCATGTACAACCAGTACCTCTATCACTACTGCTACGTGGACCCGCAAGAGGTAGACCAACAGTTATAGTAGCTAGCTCCTAATGTATCATTCGATGAATGTCGACTTGATGTTCGTCCTTATTCCAGCACTGTACTTCAGACTGTGTTTGAAGCGATGTACTTCCAGGAATGTAGTCTGTCATGTTGATGCTTCTCCTCCAGGGTGTGGCTATGGTGCTTGGGTTCCTGGTTACCACTGCATTGGTCGTGGCTGCTGTCTTCTCACAGAAAACCAGAAGCAAGATCTGGCGCTATGGCAAGCCCAACATCTACTGGGTACCACCACCTGTGACTGGAGGCTTAATGTCCGATGGAAGAGATGTGGAGGACTGGGTAAGAGAACTCATTGGCATAAGTATAACTCCAAGCAGGGTGTCTTAGTAATATTGGCATATTATTAGTTTTACATGGGTCTTTGTTAAGCGGGTCACGATGAGCTATTGGAATACTGTATTTTTACTCCATCAGACTCAGAAATGTTAGGTTTTTAAATGGGTGTAGAAAAATTAAATCAACCCTTGGAATGGCACCATACTTTGGTCGGTAATTACATTGTTGTGTTTATCATAGATAAGATCTAGTTCAAAATGGTAACCAAAACATTTGCATTCTTACGAACAGACTTTGGAGTGCTTGGTTGCAGTTCTTCATTTTTACTCTCTGAGTTGAAAGTCCAACAGGAGTGTCATTCTTTTAATGTTTTTATGACAGAAGATATTAAAAGAAGGACACAGATACAGTGAGGGGCTTGGTTTAGAAGTGGATGTACATTTGCGCATATCTGACTGTGCCACCGAATGACAAATAATTCCTTAATTGATGTAATTGTTGACTAACTAGTCAGCATTCTCTTATGTGTCACATTGACTGACCATTGATCAGTCTCAACCCAACCTTGTTCTCTTTCCTTTTATTGTTCTTACCCCAGCCTTCTTTCAGTCATGGGACAAATAATTATCTGATTACAAAACGCTGTGGAAAATCAAACTCGTCAATTTTAACCTGTGCTGTACGACCGCTAATCCTTGTAAGTCTAGCCCCTTGACGCATACTGTTAGTTTTATAACTTTTAGGTGGAGTGTTACCACTCTGCTGAGCTGCTGTTTGTCCACTCTATCTGGTTTCAGTCTGGCTGATAATTAACCAGATCAGTTTAAGCAGGTGGTTTCTAGAGCTCTAATCTAACCCTGCCTATCATGCTAGGTTTTTAAATGTCAACATTATGCCCGGGGTAAGGCACTTCTAACACCATTTTGATTTTCTTTTTTTTTACACTATGTTGGCAGTCAGATCTTCAACACATGTAAACTGGGTTTAGGTCTGAACATTGACTTGGCCGTTTCAAAAGGAAGTTTGTGCTTTTCGGCCATTGTGTTGTGGACTTGCTTGTGTATATTTGAGCGTCTAGGAGCATCAGCCAGCTGCACTGTTCTGACGGATGACCTCACATTCTACTGTAGAATTCCCTGATACAAAGTAGAATTCATGTTTGCATCAATGATGTCAGCAAAATGTTTTAGCAAGGGATGTTTCCTAGTTGTTTGTGGTGAGAGCGGTTGCCACGGAGTGCTTTGGTCAGAGGTGTGGACAGGATGTGTACAATGTACTGCTGTATCATATCAACCTGTGCTCTGAGTCACACCTTGAAACTTGAACTTAAAACTACACTTGTTCAGTGATTGTAACAGTCTCACTATGCCCAGTGCCCTCTCTCTCTGTGATGACCTCACAAAGACTGGCTGTATTCGGCCTGACCATGCTCCATTGTCCTCTGACAAATGATGTCACAGGTTCCACAACATGAAATGTGGATCTTGGGCTGAATGGATTTATGCTGTGGTATACTGTACTAAAGCCATGCTGTTTAATTCTGACATCTTGTTTCGTATGCCCAGAGCAAACCAGTATTTCAAAATCTTTTGAAGTTCCCTACTTTGCAAATCCATTAATATGGATGCAGACATCGACATTGAAATTGGCTTTCAGTATAGCAAATTGCATTGGTTTCTTGTTACTGTAGTATCAAATGCATGCTATTTCAATCAGTGTTGCTCAAAATACAGTGCTTTTGGAAATAATTCAGATCCCTTCATTTTCTCCACATATTGTTTTTCTAGACTTAATTTACCGGTATAATGATTGCATGGAATTGTTTTGCCATCAGTCTACATAATATCCCATAATGGCAAAGAAAAAAAATTGTTTTTAGAAATGTGTGCCAATTCATTGGAAATTAAAAATTGTAGAAGTTCAGACCCTTCGCCATGAGACTCCAAATTGAGCTCAGATGCATCATGTGTCTTTTGATCATCCTTTAAATGTATATCTACTTGATTGGAATCCACTTGTGGCAAATTCAGTTGATTGGACATGGTTTATAAAGGCACCCACCTGTATATCTAAGTCCTCACAGTGTACAGTGGGCTCGATCATTTTGATAGGGAAGATGTTTGGAACCATCAAGTCTTCCTAGAAATGTCCGTCTGGCCAAATAGTAGTAACCAGACAAGAAGGGCCTTGGTCTGGGAACCCAATGGCCACTGTTCAGAGTTTCTCTGCCGAGATGGGAGATCCTGCCAGAAGGACAACCATCTCTGCAGCACTCCATCAATCAGGCCTTTTTAATTGTAGAGTGCCTAGACAGAAGCCACTCCTGAGTAAAAAGCATAGGACATGTCATCTGAAGGACTCTGAGAGCATGAGGGAAAATATTCTCTGGTCTGATGAGCCAAAAATGTAACTGCGTGACCTGAATGCTAAATGCTACATCTAGCAAACAAGGTACCACTCATAACCTGGCAAATTCTAACCCTATGGTGAAGCATTGTGGTGGGATGTTTCTTAGTGGGAGGACCTGGGACTGCTCAGGATAGAGGGTTGGATGAAAGGTACAAAATACAGAGGTCTTTGAAGAAAACCGAATCCAGAGCACACATCCTCAGACCAAGGCGAAGATTGATCTTTCTGCATGACAACAATCCAAAGCAAAACAACGCTGGGATCAAGTCTGTCTGTGTGTGTGTCTGTGTGTGTGTCTGTGTGTGTGT
>JACXGI010009840.1:0-12399 GCA_016801175.1 Esox masquinongy | reverse complement strand
TCCAGTATTTTTGTACCCCTCTGTTAGCTAGTGAGATGGGGCAGTCCAGTCTCAGGGAAGCAGTACGTTTTGCTAAGCCTTCTTGACTTAGTTACAATTATGTCCTCATGCATAAACATTTTAAGTGAGATGATGCACACTCAGGGATCCTCTGAAATGAACAGGGTCCGGGTTAGGAGCTACTATTATTATTTGTGTTCCAAGTTTGATGATGATGATGACAGCAACAACAACATCTTTTATTATTAACACTGGTTGCTATTCTAGTCCGCTTGTTTGAAAAGTGTCTGTTTTGGTGATGTGTGTAATTGACACTCCACTGTGCTAAACAATAATTTTTCATGTTGAAATGTGTGCCTAACAATTGCAGACCCGTAGTTATAGAACAAAGTAACATATCATACGGATTTGGTCGTTAAGCCAGGTGCAGCCCAAATGTGTTAAGCCATATGCGTTGTAGTCTATTGATTCGGTTGTTCAGTCCGCACCACTGTAAATAATCTGCTGGATTAAATTGCAGAGCTCATGGGTTATCCCACGCGTTGGTTTTGTTTTTTAATTTGCATGTTGCTTTTGCCGTGCGTTATCAGATATGGAAGTAGATCCACCACCGAAGAACATACTGATGAGTAGCTTAGATGGGATAGCTGCAAGCACTCTGACAGTGCAATACATTTAATCAAAAAGAACCAAATCAATGTTGAGTTCCGATTTCATGAATAATCCAAATCTGGCCACTGAAAAGTTATGAAAAACATTTGCGATCGGACTACTTTTGCAGCGATCCATTTTCCAGCAGCATGTCTGGCATTAAAATCACGGTAAACATCCGCACTTGTGTAGATGTAGACTCAAACGCCATGCTGCGTGATTATGTCTGTTATGATGCGGCGCATGGAATGTGATGATTACATGTTCCGTAGGGCTATTTATCGATGCAACCCGTCTGCATGTGGCATATCTTGACCTTCGGCTCCACAGCTAGGCACCCCACCCATTGCACCAAATAGGGATATCCCATTCGGAGGGGTGAATAGTGTCCTAACCAAGGTCTCGACACTGTGTTACCTATTCTTTCTATGATAAGAGGTTGTGCATTTTTCCAAAGCAGGTGCAGACTGCTCCTTTGGTTAAACATATTATTCCTACAATAATATCTAATAAAATAAAAGCAGCTAATCAACAAATAATATGCAGCATTCTTCAAAAAACAACATCAATGTTGTTTTGTTCTACTCCCTGTAGTAGCTGTGTATAAATGTATGCTTTATGACCTTATTTACTTTATTTACACCTTGGTTTGACCAGAACACTAAAATGTTGCAAAGATGGTCAGAGTCCAGAGACTGCAACGAGGCTACGTGAGTTCGTAGGGAAGACATTCACCTAAAAGCCGGTACCAGTGAGTCTGGCGTCGTATATTTAGCACGGGCCAGTTTACAGGAGTCTTATGGTCACAGTGAAAATGTCGAAGGGGGTGCTAGTGACGAAAAGCATCCAATCTACATTTCACTCAAGACTTGGGCTGGCCAATTATATGCCTGGCTGACTGCTCAGCCAAACTTAAAACAGTAATTTTAAGAGGCATTCCTGTATCCTTGGAGAACTGTTGTCTGCATGCCTTTTCATCGGGGCACAGTCAATACATTGGCCTTGTAGCCACTTAGTATCAGGCTTAGGAAAGTTGATCACTATCCAAAGTCTTGAGTTTTTACATAATGTCCTGTGTTAAGGGGGGGCTCGGCCTCTAAGTTGTGGAGACTTTACGGCCTATAGTTTTTCTAGGCGTAAAATGTTTTTGAATCAAACTCCTGTCCTTTCAATTACTGCTGTTCTGTCCACATATGTTGGACGGCTTTTATATATGTTTGTTTTTTCTTTGCTAGTGTGTGCCGCTGACCAAGGCCCCTCTCTCTGGGTTTCCCGTCTGCTTTAGGTGAACAATGTGGAGGACGTACAAAGTACCCAGGATGCACCTACTGTGGTGCTTTCGGAGAAGGCCGTCCCTCTTAATGCTTCAGCCAATAGTGTCCTCTCCTTTCCAACAAAGCCTGACAGCAGTGTATACACAGGAGACGCCTATAACAACAACGTGTAAGTAAACGGGCCCACTACATCTTCACAGTCCTGTTCCAATGTGCCTTTCCTTTGTTCAACCCCGTACTATTAAAAAGTGCTGTACTTCGGCTCGTAAACTTGCAAAAGTGAAAGTGTCTTTTTGAGTGGTTTTACACTAACATCCACCCTTCTTCCTCTTCTTAATCACTGATCTTAGACTGTAGGGCTGGGTGTTAGCACATCACTGCCAGGAACTTTTCACTAAGTACCTGGCAGTGATGTGAGATCATCTATAACTTAAAGGAAGTAATCAAAGATGCACAACAACATTTACGTGTGCCAGACCGAGTGCTTGGCTTTATATGCGAAATGACTAAACAGGTCTTATTTTACCTAAATATAATTAATAATGTATGCAAAGCATTTTACCTGTCACCATTATAAATACTTGTATTTCTTTTAGATAATTTATTTATTACAGACTCCCATTACATACTCTTTTGTATGTATGAGGAAAGTTTCAAGTTTCAAGTTTGTTATACACAATATATTTTTATGCATTGTTAGACAGTGAACTGGGGAAAGATAGTGAATGTTTTTGATGAAATAGAAGTAGGCTGTATAGAAACATAGATTTAAACATTGAGGGGCAAGCAGGTAAATTTCAACTGAAGAGCAAACATTTTATTTTTTTGGTATTAAAGAGTAGGTGGAGCATGTTGAATGTTATTAAAGCTGTGTTGTGAAGTACTCAGTACAGTGTTCAGTGAGGGTTGGTTCAGAGACGGTTAATTACAGGATAGAGTCGTCTGCATAAAAGTGGATAAGGGTGATACCAACATTGTTAATATATACACAGAGAATAGGGTCTTCCCCAAAATCTCACCTTGAGGAACTCCCATAGATACCACCAGAGGTTTAGACAGCAGCATCTGAGGGAAATAGTTTTCAAAGCAGACTAGACAGTCCTCTGGGGACCATAGGTTGCTGAGTCGATTAATTATGATGATATGGTCAACCTAGTCAAAGGATTATGTAAAATCAATAAAATCAGCCAAATGAAGATTTTCGATTAAAGCGAGTATGTCATTTCGGAGCTTCAGTGTTGCTGAGGTACACCATGGCCAGCTCTGACAATTGACTGCACAACAGAGAAAACACTGTGGACTGAAAATGGCAGGCAAACTGTTCTGTGTACAGGTTCACTTGCTTTCGTTGGCCCTACAAAGCTTATTTCCAAGCTTTTGATGCTTGTGGGCTATAGATTATTTGAAATAGGCCGTTTACATTTCTTTTTAATTTCTCATGCATATCATCATAAGAGAATATTCTTGAACGGCTATTAATATTTTAATCATTTCCATATAAGCTTGCTACTCAGGTGCTCTACATTCACTGTTCTCTGAAAGGTTTAGGAAGAATGTCATTTTCCTTGACACATCCATACGCTGAGCTCTATAGCTTGCCGATTGAGTCTACAAGCTGAGTTGCAATGGGCTTTCAGTCCATCCAGTCCTTTTTTGTGGTCGTTACTCTTTTCACAAAGATGTTTCAGATTCCTGCTACTTGCTCACAGACTGGACTGCACACAGTCAGTTGATTAGCCATCCTGTGCAGTAGTGAGAACATCAGTATTTGTTATGTCAAGGTCCTACGGCCTGGTTGCAAACTCAGTGGGTACTGGTCTGGTCTACCATGGATGAGAAATCCTGTTTTAATTTTCACCTTTTTATCAAACTAAATAGCAAGACACAAGATTTCAGTACGTTTTATGGTAAATAAATATGTAGTTCTCAGACAGAGAGAAGAGTAGCTGAACATTCATCTCTGCTTCTAAAATTTTAGCTGGACATGACAGTTTATGAATTGGGCAATAGTTGTCAGATTTCAAGGTTACACCCTTAGGGAGTGAACGCACAATTTAACATTGCAAACCATATTGAAGTTTTGTATGTAATGCTCTTAAAACAATCACAAAACAGGAGGACTTCAGTTTCCCAGTGTTGTTTAAATGAGTTTATATAATACAGTGCTCTGCTGAAATATCATAGCCACTGGTCTTCTACAGAGCCATTAGGTGAAATATTTAATCTTGCTAAGCTTTTGTCCCCCTCCTTTTTTATTAAAGATATCAGGAGACTGTCTCTTCCTTTCATGCCTTGGTTTCAATTACTTATGGTCATTCAGTTTCATGTACTTCATTGTAGATTTTCCATTAATGTCATGGCTGATGTGTTCTGGGTTGTGTGACTTAAATAACAATGATGAAGAACCAATGGGGTTGGAGGAGCGGCAAACTGTCAGAGTATGTTCTCAATCCACAGTTTCAAGGGTATCACTTTCATGTATATTTCCAACATATGTATAAATAATGATTTATACATTATTTACATTAAAAACTTTTATTTTGATGAATGTATTCATGCTATTTCATCCTACCGCCATATCTTGTATATTCCTGTGTTTGCTATCCCAATCTGTCAAGTTAAGCCCTAAAATAACACACAGGTCCCAAAAATCTTAAAGACCTACTGTAGTCAAAAACATGATTTTCCATCATTTGATCATCTTTCCGCAGTGAGGGCAAATGACACTAAATTACTGCCCATTTTGTGGAAGATTTGTTTCCGGTAGCACAGAACTTTTGACCTAGTCCTTTCAATCATGTAATGAGATTAAAATTGGCATTAGGGCTAGGTTAACTTTAGGCATTACGCATTAAGTTTAGGGCTAGGTTAAGCTAGGTATAAAGGTTAGATTAATGTGGTTAAGGTTAGGAAACATGGAGGTTAGTAATACTGGACTGTGTGCTTATAGGTACGTGTATGCATGCTATTTTATTTTGTATGATTCACATTAACTGTATATTATTTTAAAAGCATACAATATGCATAATAATGAACATTACATTTGATTATACATTCAGATATTCGCATATTCAATTTGTGTCTGCCATATGGAGTTCATGTCTTATTATTGTGCCTTAGGTATACAGATCATCGGACTAGCCGTCCCTCAGACCAGCCCTCTCAGAGGGCCAGTTCCAGCCCCTCTGAGGAGGCAGGGGGGGTCAGGAAGCCCTCGGCCAACAGGGGGAAGAGGCGCCGGCGCAACCCTGAGCTGGACGAATCACAGTACGAGACTGAGTACACTACAGGGGGTGAGACTGGTAACGAACTGGACCCGGAGGAATGGGAGAGGTGAGACACGCAGGAAGGAACCCCGCCAGGCAGAGAGACACATAAACAAACGCGCGCACGCACGCACACACTGTCAGGCACGTTCATACTCACCTGCAACAAACTGCCGCACATTATCCGTAGTTTGCGCACATACACTATAGCAGTCTGGGCTGGCCTTGTTCTGTCCAGTAGGGTAGCTAATCTCTCCTGGCATGCCATTCCAGTTGGTTTTATAATTGGAAATAATGAGAGAATTGGGGCAAAGGTTTATGGTGTGGGCGTCAGTGGTTAGGTTGTTAGTGAGAAAGAAGCAGCATTTGGCTTTGGCTGCATACACTTTCACTCTGCCTCTCCCTCAATCTGTGAGGGACCTGAGGAGAGGAGGGAGATCTAGATTTGACAGGAGACAGGAAGCCTGTTGTACTGCGTATTATATGAGCCTTCAGTTCCTGTATTGGTCAAGTTCCTGTAGTGGTCAATAAATACAGCCAGACAGAAAATGATATTACTCATTATATGATTATGGTTTTGATCAAGTACAGTGCATTTTTTTCCTCATCAGTCTACAAACAATACCCCATAATGACAAAAAAACATAATGCCAAAACAATATTTTCTTTTTAGAATGTTTTTAGACTGTAGATTTATTAAAAAAGTCACATTTGATTTGAATTGTCACATTTGATTTAAATGTTCGAACCCTTAGCTATGATGCTCAATAATTGAGTTCAGTTGCATCCTGTTTCCATTGATCATCCTTGAGATTTCTACTGCTTGATTGGAGTCCACCTGTGGTAAATGAAATTTCGAAAGCCACGCACCTTTCTAAATAAGCTCCCAAACTTGGCAGTAAATGTCAGAGCTAAAACCAAGCCATGAGGTTGAAGGAATTATCCGTAGAGCTCTGAGACAAGATTGTGCATAGATCTGGGGAAGGGTACCAAAACACTACTGCAGCAATGAAGGGCCCAAGAACACAGTTGCCTCCACCATTCTTAAAAGGAAGAAGTCTGGAACCACCACCACTCTTCCTAAAGCTGGCCGCCTGGCCAAACATAGCAATCAAGAGAGAAGGGCCTTGAACAGGGAGGTGACCATGAACAAGATGGTCACTCTGAAAGAGCTCCAGACTTCCTGTGTGATGGGTGAACCTTCCAGAAGGACTACCATATATGCAGGCCTTTATGGTTGAGTGGACTGATGGAAGCCACTCCCCAGTAAAAAGGCACATGATAGCCCACTTGTAGTTTGCACCTACAGTACTCTCAGACCATGAAAAACAAGAGTTTCTGGTCTGATAAAATAGAACTCTTTTGCCTGAATGTTAAGCGTCACATCTGGTGGAAACCAGGCAGCGCTAATCACATGACCAATACCATCCATACCCTGAAACATGGTGGTAGCAGCATAATGCTGTGGGGATGTGTTTCTGCGGCATGGATTGGAAGACTAGTCAGGATTGAGGGAAAGATGAGCAGAGCAAAGTACAGACATATCCTTGATGGAAAAACTGCTCCGGAGTACTCAAGACCTAAAACTGGGGCAATGGTTCAGTTTCCGACAGAACAACGGCCATAACCACATAGCCAAGCCTGCCCGGGAGTGGTTCTGGGGCAAGTCTCTGAATGCCTTTGAATGGCCCAGCCAGTACCCAGACTTGAACCCGATCAAATATCTATGGATAGAACTTAAAATGGCTGTGCAGCGTCCATCCCCATCCAACCTGACAGATCTTGAGAGGATCTGCCAAAGAAGAATGTGAGAAACTCCCCAAATACATGTGTGCCAAGCTTGTAGCGTCATAACCAAGAAGACTCAAGGCTGTAAACACTGATAAAAATTCTTTGAGATAGTACTCTGTGAAGCGGTCTCAATACTTATGTGCATATGATATTTAATTTATTCTTTTAAATAGATTTGCAAAAATGTGTGTCTACATTGATGAGAAAAAAAAAAATCAAGGAAATCCATTTTAGAATAAGGCTGTAACGGAACGTGGAGAAAGTGAAGGGGTCTGAATACTTTCCGAATGCATGGTCTGCGGACATTTTATAAATTGTGAAATTTTTGCCCAACAATCTATTATTCTTTCACTCCCACACTCAGGATCTACCCAGAGATAATGTCGGACAACCAGCGTCAGGAGTACAAGAGGGAGTTTGATGCAGACCTGAGGGAGTACAAAAACCTGTGTGCTGAGATGGATGACATCAGTGACCAGATGAACAAACTCAACAGGCAGCTGGACACACTGGACGAGAACTCTGCCAAGTACCAGGTCAGAACGACAAGGAGCTGTTTTCCCTTCACCAGCCTCCACCAAGAGACACCAGTTAGGTAGAAATACTGAAATACTGCAAATTGAACTTTTCCTTCTAACTCTTTACTTCAGATGGCAGCAGAGGAATATAATCATTTGAAGGATGTTAAGAGGGTGAGCAGAAATGTTTATTTACTTGTGTTTAATACGTTAATACATGTTTTCTATTGTTGATGATTAATAATTTTCTCTCGTCCTCAGACACCAGACTACCAGGCTAAAAAGTTGGAGTGTCGCAGGCTAAGACACAAACTGTTCCACATCAAACGCATGGTGAAGTCTTATGACAAGGGCCACTCGTAAAGGTCCACCGACCGTTGTATATACCCCAGCCATGTTCTCATGCCAACACATCACTCATGGACGTGGACCTAACAAAACTATTTTTACAACACAATGACTATGCAGAACGCTGGAACCAAAGTTGCCTTTTGGCATAGAGACACAACGCTGTGGGCATACACACATCCACATCTGACCATGCACAAACACATACACACCTATCCGCCAACAAAGAATGAAGAACAAATACATGTGTACACACACTCTTACTATAAGGTTCTGGGCTATGAATATTAATGAAACAGATGTGACTCCTAGCTATTAATCTCATACCAGTTTCTCTCGTCTGTATGTAGATGGCTCCATACACTCTTAGAAATAAAAGTTTAGATGTTCCTCTAAAGGGCTGATCACCTAACAGGAATGGTACCCTGTTAGGTGATCCACAGTAGCTTTAGTAATGTGTACCCTATTTTATACCTTTCAAAGTAACTTTCCTAAATAGAGGATATCCACAGAAATGGATATCTACCATAGAGCACAAACTGGTACAACATTTCCAGTCATGGATGGCCAAAAATAACTATCTGAATGTCACACGCCTAACTAATCTAATATTATTTCACTGTGCCTTGTCTCGACAAGTGAACTGTAGATTGGCCATCAATGAATGCATTTGTTAGGGACAGATGTGGATGTTGACTCAATTCATTTTCATTCTTGTGAACATAACCCAGTGGGTTCCTAGGGTGAATGTTATCATAAAATGTTAACTAATTATGCCAATACATCACAAAGTATCTCGAGAGGCTTTATTTCATGACCTAGCTTTAGCCTGATACAGCAGCATGAAACCCATAGTTCACAGGGCATATCTCATCAGGCCTGTGAGTAGGGGTGAAAACATCTTAGTAAAACTGCCAAGATTCCTAGATATTCTGGTTGAAGGATTCTTGTTTTCCAGTTTAAGGCCTATTCAAATTATGATAGTTTCGTACAGACTAACAAAATTTGTTGCGACTGTATGTTATTCACTTGCACCCTGCAAGGTTGGCAACATTGTCAGGACACTACACAAGCCATTTAAACTGGAAGATCTATTTCAGTAACGTGCAAAAAAACAAATTGATTGGATTAGTTTAGAAAATGTTATTTACTTTTTTTGGAACATAAGATTATTAAATTAGTATACATGGAAAAACTCAGATTAACATGATAAAAAATGGAACTGCAGTTAAGCAGGTTGGGCAATACTGATGGTAAATTTGCCTTTTTTTGGGAACCACCCAAGTAAGAAAGACATTTCCTTTCTTTTAGGTGGCAAAGATAATTTATAATTCATGGGGTTTGTACGCAGGGAAACTGAGATAAGACTTCACAGTTTACCTATTCTTTTGAGTGTCTG
Organism: Esox masquinongy; assembly: GCA_016801175.1. Lineage (NCBI taxonomy): Eukaryota > Metazoa > Chordata > Actinopteri > Esociformes > Esocidae > Esox > Esox masquinongy. Next base: position 3,152 of record JACXGI010009840.1, on the reverse strand, counting down.
ACTGATTGTGTAATGTGATTGTACCGTTTTATATTCAAAATATTGAGTACAAAAATATTGTATCTGCACATATATTCTTAAAGGTACCTAAAAGTATAATTTGAGATCAGTGTGTGGACATCCAAAGGTACATTGTGTATGTATTAGATTTTGTTTTAACTGAGGGAACAACAGTGTCCTTATTTCTAAGAGTGTAGACACTATTGTAAACTGTGTAGTTAAAATACTTCATATCCAAACATTGCCCATGCCTACCAACAATGCGATATTCTTATTTTCTGCCTAGCAAAATTGTCAAACACGCTTACTTTAGCACTATGGTCAATTGGACTTGATGGGGATGGTTTAAAGGGGTTACTTAAATGTTATTTGACATGAAGTGGTCTGCGCTGAAAGCTTTGGGCATTTGCCAGTTTCTGTTTGTATTAGATGGGGATAATGTACATTGTGTTCTCTTCTGATAGAACAGTATTACTCAACTTTGAAAAGGGCAAATCTGATAGAGTATGCACCAAATCTACTAGAATGAAATGGTGCTTTAATCTATAAGCACTCCACAAAAGAAAGCAAAAATCCTGTGTTTTCTCTTGCAAAGGGCGGAATTCTATATTATTAGACAGTATGAGATTTGGGCCTACAGGATGTGAAGGCTAACTCTCAGCTGTGCATTATCATGAAAACCTGACTTTTTTATGTTTATTAAACCAAAAAAGTAGGTATGTATGCAACATGGACAGTGAAATTAGCTGTGTATACACTATTGCATGCAGTAAATTTCCAATTAGTTCCAGTCCGCTGTATTATTACAAATATCACCATCCAGCGTTCTAAACATTGGCCTTTTGTGTTTAACTGTATATTTGTATATGTTTTGGAGTAAAACAGGGCTTTTATTGTGAAGTAATAACTAATTGCACAGGACCAAGAGGAGAAAAAAACATATTTCTGCTATGCATTAATGGTAAGGAGCTGTTTATCTAAAAAACATATATTGACATTCTGATCATTTTGTACATATTGAAGAGTTGTCCAGGGTGTTTTCTCAGTGGTCATTCATGGAGCACTTAAGTTATGCAAATCCTAAACAATGGACAATATATTGTTTTTATATGGCGGGAAACATGCAACAATTTAGTAAACATGTCAGTATGCTCAATTGTTTCTTTTTTATTTCTCTGCCATCATATTATGATTTCCTGTTAATTAGTATGTTTTGTCACTGCTCTACTAATCCAGTCCCTATGGAAGTGCTTCTAAGGGTCTTTACAGAATGATTTACATTAATTTGATTTGTTATTAATTTGTATTTTTTTTATGATGAACTGATGACTTTTATGAAGAACAAACTCTTTTTACAGCCCTGGTATGAGTCCTTTATTTTTTTACATGAATTCATTTAATGTTACTGTAAAAGGCAACAGAAGTATAATCAAACACAAAAATGCATAGTTTCTAAAACGTGTTGATTTCCAATGAAATAATAAATGTCTATAATTCTATTTGTATTTTGTATAAGAGATTTTGTTTCCCAATCTATCTCTGTCGTAGTCCTTGTAATTATGATTCCAATTCTATTTATGGTATATTAAGGAGACAGGATGCAGCCGTGCTGTTTAACATCTCGTTTAATAAGTGTTATGTGCATTCCCATAATACACATTGACACTGACTATACTATGGCAACCTGGCTAACCAATATTACAATTAAATGGCAATTTCACAACTTTCCAAATGTTAAATAAGTCCATCACAATACCAGTGCCTACAAATCCAAAACTAATACATTTCTTTTTACTTTGTCTGAGAAGGAGAATAAGCAGAAGTTAGTGGGCTGTATTTTGGAGGATTCAAATCCTGACCTTCAACTTTTCAAAGCATGTTGGGAGTTGAAGCAGTCAGACCAGGTCGTAACTACAACTGAATATAATTTCTCTGGACGTTTCTTATTTTTATGATCACAGATCATGGAAACGTGCCCTTTTCACTGATGTTAACACAAGTACAGTACTGGAGATAATGAGGTTTAAAAAATGGAGGAATTGCCCTTTAAAATTTTAATGACTTTTCCTAAGACAGATAGAGACATCACACTGCCTTATTTCTTTCAAGTTAGTGAACCACTAACCTTGAACTTACCAACCTGCATCCATCTGCTGGCTTGCCTCTGAAGCTAAGCAGGTTCACTACTCGTTAGTCCCTAGCTGGAAGTGTTGTTGGAAAGCAAGATTTCAAAATTTGAATCCCAATCCAACCACTATGCACTTGCACGCAGTGCCCTCCGTTGTCACATGTTGCTGACCAAACCCAGCGTGACTTCTAGTGAGTGTCTCGGTGTTTAATAAACCCATCAACTTCAAGACATGGTCCACTTTTCATTTAAAAAAAACCTAGCATGAAATTGTAATTTACAAATTCCTCAATTCATTTTACAATTCGTTTTTTGTGAAATTACACAAGCTTAAAAATAATGTGATATTATATGGGATTCCACTCAAAAACATCCAAACACTTCAGACTAATCCAGATTTTACATGATATCAAAACAGATTTAATTACGAGTTTCTGCCACTGATCAACACAAAGTCCATAATGTTAAGTGAAAAATAAAATCTGCAATTGTTCTTAATTACAAATATAAAATAGTTGATTGCGTAAGTATTATTCCCCTTTGCTACAGTTGTGCTCAAACGTTTGCACACCACACCCTTGCACACCTCAACTGTAGGTCATAACAGAATGGCACAATCATAAAACAAAACATGGCGATATAGAAAAAAATGAACTGACCCCTGTTCAAAAGTCTGCATACCCTTAGTTCTTGATACTGTGTATTGCCCCCTTTAGCATCAATGACAGCGTGCAGTCTTTTGTAATAGTTGTCTATGAGGCCCCAAATTCTTGCAGGTGGTATAGCTGCCCATTCGTCTTGGCAAAATCAATCAATCAATCAATCAACCAAATTTATTTATAAAGCCCTTTTTACATCAGCAGTTGTCACAAAGTGCTTTTACAAAACACCCGGCCTTAAAACCCCAAGGAGCAAACAACAGTAGTGTTGAATTTCAGTGGCTAGGAAAAACTCCCTAAGAAGGCCGAAATTTAGGAAGAAACCTAGAGAGGACCCAGGCTCAGAGGGGTGACCAGTCCTCTTC
>JACXGI010009839.1:0-29218 GCA_016801175.1 Esox masquinongy | reverse complement strand
ATCCTACCCAGAGGCCTTCACTTCCTAGCAGAAAGAACATGTCCATCCTACCCAGAGGCCTTCACTTCCTAGCAGAAAGAACATGTCCATCCTACCCAGAGGCCTTCACTTCCTAGCAGAAAGAACATGTCCATCCTACCCAGAGGCCTTCACTTCCTAGCAGAAAGAACATGTCCATCCTACCCAGAGGCCTTCACTTTACCATTTACTACATCTGTTACACCCTCCCTCCCCCCTCTACTCTCCTCCCCAGTTTTATGAGTCAGACTACTGACATAAACTGACAATTATGTAAATATATAAAGGTGGTCAGTTTTCTACCTCCATGTGGTCCTCAGTGTGGGTCTGAAACTTTGAATGTACTAGCTGTCTAAGGGTTCTTTAAGATTGTGGGTGTGGGAGAGGAAATAACGAAGGAGTAGAGTGCTGTCAGAGACCACGTGTTTATGTGGCTTCTCCTGAACAACAACAAAGAATCACATGATGTTTGTTACAGTGGAAACTGACCCGAGGCACACATGCACGGATCAGCCCTCTTGTTGCCAAGCCAAGCTGAAGAACTGTGTTTGTGAAGGGAAGTGTATATTGTACACTATGGTATTTTCTCTGTTTAAAAAAAACAACTTTTTATTGTGTTGAATCACCATGTATTACTGAACTTAAAGATCTCTTGTTAACGTATGTTCTGTTGTTTTTGTGATTTCTTGATTTTGACAGTGATTTTGGCACAGACTCGTTTGTCCCCAAATACACCCTATTCTCTATGGCTCCCTATTCTCTGTGGCTCAGAGGTCCAAAATGGTGCTCTAGATAGGGAATAAGGTGCCATTAAGGGGCCATCTGTCTGTATGTCTGTCTGTCTCTAGGAGATTATTGTATTTAAGACTTTGTATAAACAGAAAGTCTCTTTGCACAACAACCTTGGTTTGTATTGATTATCCTGATCATTTGGTTCCCACAGCATGACTGGGAATAACGCCATGTTGTCGCTCCATCCTGATCTGGCCTTCCAGTCTAGAAGGTCCATTTTATAATAAAGTCTTTACCTGAAAATATTTTTTTTTCTGTGTGCTTGATCTACTTTCTGTCCAATCCTAGTTCTACACTACCGTTCAAAATTGTCCATTAAAATAACACCAAATTGATCGGAAATACAGTGCAGACATCGTTAATGTTTTGTGAATGACTATTGTAGCTGAAAAGGGCAGATTTTTTATGGATTATTATAGAGTTAAATATCTGCCAAAAGGTTGTGTCCATATTGGTAGGATCGTAAGAAAATACATTCGTATATTGGTATGATCGTAAAAAAAGTCATACGTAAAACAGGAAACGTAAGTGTGAAATTAGTTCTGTGAACGTATGGACACACTTTTACGACTTTTTACTTGTTAAATTCTTACTTTACGTCTCCATTCATTTGTTTATGAATCGTATTTCTACGTACAAACTTTCGTGAGTAATCTGGCATCAGCAAAGGTATGACCCAAACATAGTTCTTCGAAACTGTTAAGCTAGCAACAATGAGTTGTACCGCTACCCCAGTGCTCTACCATAGAGGTGCGATTCATGATTTCTTGTTCAAAATAAAAGTCCATAGCTGTTTTTTTGAAGACCACATAACGACATTACACCAGTAAGCTATCATGCGTTTAGGCATTAAGTAAAATACTTGTGTGTGAAAATGACAAGGACAAAGAATAGCCTTGCATAGAATATCTGAGATACAAATTATAATTAAGTGATTTAATCATAATTTAGGTCAAGATATGCCTTTAAATATTACAGTCTGGCATGTGGTATTTAATAGCTGTGTCCTGTGCATCAATACATTAGAGTGTCTAGTCTGAGAAACAGGTGCTTCACAGGTCCTCAACTGGCAGCTTCATTAAATAGTACCCGCAAAACACCAGTCTCAACATCAACAGTGAAGAGGTGATTCCGGGATGCTGGCCTTCTAGGCAGAGTTGCAAAGAAAAAGCCATGTCTCAGATTGTCCAATTAAAAGAAAATATTAAGATGGGCAAAAGAACACAGACACTGGACAGAGGAATAGAGGAATATTGGAAAAAAGTGTTATGGACAGACAAATCCAAGTTTGAGGTGTTCAGATCACAAAGATGAACATTTGTGAGATGCGGACCGACTAAAAGATGCTGGAGGAGTGCTTGACTCCATCTATCAAGCATGGTGGAGGCATTGTGATGGTCTGGGGGTGCTTTGGGGGTGGTAAAGTGGGAGATTTGTACGGGGTAAAAGGGACCTTGAAGAAGAAAAGCTATCACTCCATGTTGAAGCCATTTGGAGGATTATTGTTTGATTTTGTTTTATTGGGTAAAGTGATTGAAGCCACACAGGACTCCGCTGGAATGGTTCAACAAGTTAAAGTCAAAACTCAAACCTCCGTAATGTGCAGAACCATCACAAAACTGTTTGTCCTAGTGGAAGCTCCAAGTGCACCAAATTAAAGTGAGAAATATTATTTTATTATTGGACATTGACTCCACTTTTGTATCATAACCTGAATATATATGTTTTGGTTTTCCTTAAGTAATTGTTTTGTTTCTTCCCCGCAAGAACAATTAGGGGCCGGTAGGTTGGAGCCATTTGGAGGCTTATTATTTGATTTTGTTTTATATTTACTTTTAAAATTATTGTATTAATGAAGAATAAGAATATATATATCGATATGATTTATTTGAAATGAAATTTAGGGTTGATATTGGATTTTGAGCTCTTTGGACAAGCCTCAACAAGTCCCTGCACACCTGGCAGTCCTAATTTAGTTCCCTTCACCGTGGCCTTGGTGGTTGGGTTTCATATGAAAACAGGGTGTACAGTTTTCTCTTTTCACTCTTTTTCACTCATTCTTTTTTACACTTATTTTCTATGGCACTACAATCATATATTATTGGAATTTTGCCCCCCAAAAAATGTTGTCACTTTTTTCCTAATATCTGGAGTTATTTTTTCTACAACAACGCAAAGTCAAGCCAAGGAGCGCGTCGAAACAAAAGAAAGATTAAAAGCCCAAACACTCCATTTTGCAACACAATGCCCATTATACCCTGTGGACGGTGCTTGATTGCAGCCCATTTCCTTCTACAAAGGGACAATGACCCAAAGCACAGCTCCAAACTATGCAAGAACTATTTAGGGAAGAAGCAGTCAGCTGGTATTCTGTCTGTAATGGAGTGGCCAGCACAGTCACCAGAAGATCTCAACCCTATTCAGCTGTTGTGGAAGCAGCTTGACTGTATGCTACGTAACAAGTGTCCATAAAGCCAATCCACCTTGTGGGAGGTGCTTCTGGAGGCAATGGGTGCAATCTCTTCAGATTACCTCAACAAATTGACAACTAGAATGCTAAAATTCTGCAAGGCTGTAATTGCTGTGTATGGAGGATTCTTCAGTGAAAGCAAAGTTTGAAGGACACAATTATTATTTCACATTTCTAACCTTGTCGGTGACTATATTTCCTATTCATTTTGCTATATTTCCTGTTCAAACTCATTTCATTTATGTTTTCATGGAAAACAAGGAAAGTTCTAAGTGACCCCAAACTTTTGAACAGTAGTGTGTGTTGGATGTGTGTATGTTGGAAATGTCTTCAACATCCAGAACACCTAAACATTATATTGTGTCTGGACATCTTCTGACTAGCAGCAAAATACTAACTTAGTTATGTGATGGTTGTGTGATAAAGTATGTAATGGGTTAACAGGACATGGAGAAAAGCATTATAGCTGCTTGTAGTGGACAGAGAGCAATTCCAGGCAGTGTTTGGTGACGCTCATCAGATTATATTGTGAGAAGAGACCCAGCAGAGCGGAGCCAACAACACCAGGAGATCACCTGCCTTCTCTATCAGCCCTTAAAGGATTGTATTGAGGGTCAATCAGCAGTGATCAATGTGTGTTTTGTTGGTGGTACAGTAGATTGAGACCAGCCATTCTACTGCTAATTACTGGCTGAATAACACTTAGTCAAAACCCCTCAGAACCAGAGGCTTCCAGAAATATGTCATCATGCCCTTTGATCTGTGAGGACTGAGGTCGTGATTACTTCGTGTTTTGGAAGTTGTATTTGGAGGTTTCTTGGGGCACTGCTATGTTATGTCATTCTGGTCATTTGTAAGACGTTTGTTGTGTATAGATTACACTGTGGATCCATGCCAGTAGACCAAACTTAGCCTAACATCCTTCTGATATGATGCAAACCCCTTTACCAAACAAGTCAGACGGCAAGAGTTATCTTTTCCGGGGTCTATGCTGTCAGACTGAATCAATGTAGTTCAATGTGTTTACAAGGAGGAGTGATTCCTTCAGTATTTTTAAAGAGGTGCTAATCATCTTAAATCATCTGTTTACGAACCCCAATCAATTATAGTGATTGAAATGAAACTAATCAATGGAGGTGAATTGTGTGCTCCTGAAAAACGTTCTACCGCCAATGAGTTCACTGGAATAGAAAGGAATTTGTTTGTCAGTATTTCTCCATACTGTGCTACAGCTATTTACTTATTTAGAAAACATCATGGAGTTAGCATGAAGAGTATTCTAGTGTTCTGCAGCACGTCATTCTGATTTTACATCACTGTTACCATGTTTTGGCTTTAGAAGCTACACAGATGTACTATTTGAAACTATTTATTTTTGTTTTTTCTCACATTACTCTCTTGCGTGTTTTCTGCGATTAGGGTTAATATTGGTTTACAGTACAAGAAAATATGTTTAAAGTTCAACATTTAAAATAGACATGGCAGAGGAGAAAACAATACCAGAAGTTCAGAGTGACAAATACCTAGACTACACCCAGAAAACCCTGTCTACCAGAACCGACAATATCAGTCACATGACTACACCCAGAAAACCCTGTCTACCAGAACCAACAATATCAGTCACATGACTACTCCCAGAAAACCCTGTCTACCAGAACCAACAATATCAGTCACATGACAACACCCAGAAAACCCTGTCTACCAGAACCGACAATATCAGTCACATGACTACACCCAGAAAACCCTGTCTACCAGAACCAACAATATCAGTCACATGATTACACCCAGAAAACCCTGTCTACCAGAACCAACAATATCAGTCACATGACTACACCCAGAAAACCCTGTCTACTAGAACCAACAATATCAGTCACATGACCCCACCCAGAAAACTCTGTCTACCAGAACCAACACTATCAGTCACATGACTAGACCCAGAAAACCCTGTCTACCAGAACCAACACTATCAGTCACTTGTCTAGACCCAGAAAACCCTGTCTACCAGAACCAACACTATCAGTCACATGACTAGACCCAGAAAAGCCTGTCTACCAGAACCAACACTATCAGGCACTTGTCTAGACCCAGAAAACCCTGTCTACCAGAACCAACACTATCAGTCACATGACTAGACCTGACCCAGAACACCCTGGTTTGATAACAGATGTTTATTTGTTCATGTATTAGTCATATTTCATTTTGTAATGATGGTATGAAGCCTCCTGAAACTGACTCTCTGAAGACACGCCATAAAGAGCTGAAAAGCTGTTCTACAGCTGTCGAGGTGATGCTGCGACAAGTACTCAGCGTGTTGGCGAAGCTACTATGAAAATATCATTTACAAGCTACCAACATTTTCTGTTTTCATTTCTATTTGTTACATTTTGCAAGTCCCATTCCTCAGCAGTTTACCAAAACAGTGGGTGTGTCTTATAGTTTTCCAGATATATTTATCTTTTTATTATCTTTCAAATAATTTGGTATGTTATACACATAACCATTTAATAAAAGAGTCAAATAAAATGTATGGTTTTGGCAGTGTATTTAAACACATGCATGTACACAGAAACATTTGTACATTACAGATAACCCAAAACCAATGTATGTGAACCCTGGTCTGCATCCGCTGGAACTGTTGTATAGGTTGGTAATCGTGTGATGTCATACATTTACACAACACCTGATCTGTAGACAGTGCAATCATTCCGTTTTATTGCATGTGAAAGGTGTGCTTAAAAGAAATGCATCACCAATATTAAATATTTATTTTCATTATCATACATGCAAACCATACAAAACCCGCCGTTTAACTCAGGTTTAACATCCCAAGTATTAATCAGCACGGAATCGATCCGATTCTGCCAGATCACATGCTTCGATGACCTCACACAGGGGCAGGGTTAATTACAAACATACAACAAGACACGTCGCGACCAATCAGAGACAACTTTCATGGTTAACGTGGTGTGCATGCAAGCCTTATAAACGTCGTGCATTCTGCCGAAAACCGTATTACTCTTCTTCTTCAAGGACCAACATAGAAGTAAGTGTGACAATTGGAGTGATGAGTTTATTTTTGTAGTGTTCTTACAGCATCTTTCTTCAGTAGGGTTTTAGTAAGGTTGTAGAGATGAAACGTCTTCATTTCTTTAACTTTCTAACGCTTCCTATACTTTTTCCACTAATTTAATTGAAAATTGCGGTTTTAGGGATGATTGTATTTCAGTGTCGTTTTGGTCAAGCTCCAACTCTTTTTAATGTAAATGTATAGTTCTACTCATTACTACATGTGGTTAATTAGGTAACTTGCTTAAAACCATGTTCGCTTGAATCTGAATGCGTTATCAAAATCGTAGAGGCCATAATTAAATTAAAGGGCAAAGGCCATTAATGCCAATCCGCTGGATATGACTCCTTAGTCGGCTTGGACTGAAATACCTGCCGGAGTTTCGGCATCCTACGGATATTTTACATTATAAATATCTAAAATGTGTTTTTATATGTATGATTTCTATACCCCTATATTGGAACCGAAGTGTGCCCCCCCCCCAAAAAAAAGCTATGTTGCTCAGCCCAACAGAACAACAAAAGTGAAGTTGGTCAAGCACGTGGGAGGATTCGATTATATGGCTCGGGTTTTCACGATTGAATTAAAATTACTGCAGTTTTGGGCTGAATCCTAGGATTGGTTTCTAAAGTGCGTGCGTGTGTAAATATAATTGATTAACAATTGAATTAAAAGGGGTATTGCGGTACTTGTCAGGGCGAGTTACATTCAATATGCTTAATTAGGTAGTTCACTTAAACTGACCTAAAGTTTAGACAGAGTCCACTTAACGACCATGATAAAGAATCCTCAGAAAGTAACAAGTGTATGTGCCCTCGGTGTGTTTTGCACCAGGGGACGTTGCAATCGTAATGGAATTGCTTCCAAGATCTAAATCAGATGCCGGGTTCAAAGCCCTCGGGCGACTTTGCTCAAAACGAAGGTGACGCAATTATTACACGAAGTAATACGATTGTGTTATCACACGTCAATTTGATAACTTCAAACGATAAAAAACGCACCCCAATTAATGAATTCTAACATTCAGTTTAAAATGTTTCTGCACATTGCTGCCTTGTTTACAAGTGTTGTGAGAGGAATTCCCTTCTCAAATCAAATGGGAATTTGGCTGCTTGGTCATGTCAACAAAGTAAGCATTCCTTCTGGAAACTTCTTATTGTTTTTAGAAAAAAAAATGTTTAGCCATCTTCACAATGAAACTAGTTTAAACTCACAAAATGTAACCTTTCACTATTAACCAGCCTTACCTATTTAGTGCACAACATAACGTTTAAAACAAATGTGTGATCTGGGATTGTGTCTCTTTCCAGGCCGTCATGTTGCCTCTCCTGACCGTGTTTACACTGTGCCTCTTGGCCGTCCTCTCGGCTCCCAGCCTGGATCCACAGCTAGACGAACACTGGAACCTGTGGAAGAACTGGCACAGCAAGGACTATCATGAGGTCAGTCAGACACACCAGCAGGGCTGTAGCCACAAATCCTAATGGGAGTGTTGATCTGGGTTGTCCAAATGGCAACTCGTTCCCTGTGAAGTGCACTTTTTTACCAGAGAATCAACTCCAAAGTAGTTGCTAAAACCCTTGATAATGCACTGTACTAATTCTAAAGTGGTTGCTTTTATGTGTGAGTTGTGGACCAGATCTGATGGTGTCATTTGTATCTGTTGTTTCAGAAGGAGGAGGGCTGGAGGAGGATGGTTTGGGAGAAAAACCTCAAGAAGATTGAGATGCACAACCTGGAACACTCCATGGGCAAACATACCTACCGATTGGGCATGAACCACTTTGGAGACAAGGTATGAGCAAACCAACCAGAAAGTATTTATATATCTAGATAAAGTATTTGGTGGTTTTGTTGACAACCCAACAATCCCAATGTGTAATATTAGCAACATGATTTATTTTTGTGGGTAATTAAATTTCTGCAGGTGTTTTATTAGGGCAAAAAAATGCCAAGGACCTCATGATAAATTTATCATGATACTTTGGTCATGATACAATGTGTTTAGGCTCTCATGATTTCAGTGGCTGAGTATCATGACTCAATACTGTGAATTTAATGTGATTGAATATGGTGAGCAACGTTTGGAATATGTCTGCTACAGAAGGACAGGGGCACAGTAATTTTGATCTTGGAAGAGAGAGTGCAGAGAACCAATTGATTCCTTATTTCAGAAGAAGTCTAGAAGGAAACCCTCTTCAGTTTTGATTCATATTTAGCAATCTACTAAAAATAATATGGTTTGATTGTTGAAATTATGGCATGATATGTAACAATCAATTGTCCCTTTCTCTACTCTGTAGAGCCAGGGTTATTGCTTCCCCCCTGCTATATAACCATGTTAATGTGTTTATGGAAGGGAGTCAGCACCTTTTAACCTGTGCTTCTGAAACTGAGGCTTTTCAATGTCCTTGTCTCCCTCTCCCCAGACCACAGGGTTAGAGGTCAGGGGTTACACCTTTTGGTTTGTGAATGGTAACTGTTGAACTCCATGTGTCTCCTCTCCCCAGACCAACGAGGAGTTCCGTCAGCTGATGAACGGCTACCGACAGAAGGCTGCCAACCAGAGGAAGTTCAGGGGATCCGTGTTCTTGGAGCCCAACTTCCTGGAGGCTCCCCGTCAGGTGGACTGGAGGGAGAAGGGGTACGTTACCCCTGTTAAAGACCAGGTGAGAGGCTTCGATCGGTATATTAATTAATGAATCCTTCAATAGGTGCATTAGTCTGCTGTCCTAAAAGGGACATTCACCTTGTAAGAAGGGTCTGTCTTTAAAGACAAGGGCTAAAGTGTGACTTTTTTTTGTTGTATGCAACATTACTGCAGGCTTGCGTTATTGCTGTCATGATTACTTACATTTTGAAGTTAAAGGAAAGGTTTTGCTACTTTTGATTCTGGGGCCTTTTTTCGTTTTATCTAGCCTAATCCTGGACTGTGGAGACATTCTTTTTTGTAATTAATACAGTTTTGAGAGTTTTTGATTTTTTTCCTACAGTCTCTTTAATCTAAAATGGAACTGAAGAGGGCAACCAATGTAGCGTTTGAAAATATGATACATTGGGTTTTCCAAAATGGGAAGGCCACGGTGTATTGATATAGGTCTCCGTATGTTCTCCTGAAAAAAATTGTCTGAACAAGCATTGTATTAATGGTTATGTTCTACGTGAAACCGAATAGTTTTTTCCATAAACAATACTCTACCTCACAACATCATCTGTAAACCTTCACACTCGAACTAACAGCGCCATGCTGTTTCAAAACAGCTGAACTATGGTGCTGACCTCATTGGCGTTTACTAGCTGGCAACAAGCACAATTTATGATATTTATCAAAATGTTTTGTGAATGTGCAGTCCCCTATTGTGTTAATAAAATGAAATCTAGCTTATTGTCTAAAAGACAGGCCGTCATTCTGGAATGTTATCAGTCAGGGAAAATAACTGACATGGTCATTCCCAACAGTATCAAAATCCTGCCAATGCTCCGTAGTAGCAATAATTTCAGTACCTCCCCATACTATTCCTGCAGAACGGGACTTATCCAAATAGCTATTACAGTACACCTACTTACAGAATTGAGCGTTGTCCGTTTGGTCCCTCCAGCCTTTGCCTCCTGCAGTTTCTTTGGGGACGTGGAAGGTTTTCAAAACTGCCTGGTTGATAAGAGCTTGAACGTCACTGCCATCTGTTGCACACACTGGAGGCGATTCAGCCTCATCCACAGACACATCAAGGTTCTCGATGACATTAGGTAGCAATAAATCCCACTCAATGTGAGCTACAATTTAGTAAACAAACTTGGTTGCCGGATAAATCCTTCTTGCAGACAGATTTGCGTCGGTTTACCAGCAGCTAATAGAACTTCTTGGCATTTTTGTTTGAGATAGTAGTTTATAGTATCTAACGTGAGCTTCAGTTCTATAAATAAAAAGCCGGTTATGGTTATACAGCCTCCTCACAGACAGATTCATCCACGCGGCATCTGCTTATCAATTTTCCAGAAAGAATAAACATCGATACCTATTGAAACAATGCTCCTTTTGACACAAATTGTTTTCGGAGACCTATATCAATATACCCTGGCCTTCCTGTTTCGGGAACCAAATGTATCATAATTTCGCACGCTATGTCCGTTGCCCTGATTACTTTCATTGTAGCCGGAAGAGGCTAAAATTAAGAAAATCGTAAACTCTCAAAACTTGATTAATTCCAAAAAATTTCTCCACAGTCCAGGATTAGGCTAGATAATCTGAAAAAAGGCCCCAGGAACAAAAATTGCAAACCTTTCCTTTAAGCTAGGCAGTGATCTTGATTTTCATAAAGTCTTTGCAACGAGGTTGATGATCAGGACCTTATTTGGGTGTTGCTTGGTGTGACAGAGCATCAGAGCTGCAGTGTGGGTGTATTGGTGTGATGTTAATCAAACACAGCTCTGCCTGCATAAGGACAGTAGAAAAACAGCCTGTGAAATTATAACCATGTTGATCTGTCAACCAGCAGGGGGAGCTACAGATGTGTATCATTCCTCTGGCTGACAGTGCTAACAGTTTCTTCTCCCTCCTCACAGTATCTAATACTTTACAAGATGATCTACGGCAGCAGGATGATATAAAACATCTGCTATTATCTGTGCTCCTGCAGGGCCCTTTGGGTGACTAGTTGCATCTGCTTTAAAGGTTACTTGTGTTAATAGTGTTTTCTGTTTTGAAGGGACACTGTGGGTCTTGTTGGGCCTTCAGCACCACAGGAGCCATGGAGGGCCAAGTGTTCAGGAAGACCGGTACTCTGGTGTCCCTCAGTGAACAGAACTTGGTTGACTGCTCCCGTCCAGAGGGTAATGAGGGCTGCAATGGCGGTCAGATGGACCTGGCCTTCCAGTACATCAAAGACAACAGTGGACTGGACTCCGAGGATGTGTACCCATACCTGGGAATTGTACGTGTGACCCAACTGCTAACCTCTAACCCCTAACTGGGTATTCTATGTATTATTCCTGACCCTGTGGATGGCACCATTTAGGCTTCCATTTTGAATTGGTCTGTTTTCTTTTACTACATCTGTAAGTTGGTGAACGACCTGAAAGGTTGCATAACGCCACCTAGTGATTTCTGAACGTGTGTGAATTCAATGTTGGGGATTTTACTGCTACATATAGTTAAGGGTTGACGTGATTTTGGGCTGTAGTGACCTCTTGACCCCAATCTGTCTGCTCCCCTCAGGATGACGGGCCATGTAACTATGACCCCAAGTACAACTCTGCCAACAACACGGGCTTCGTAGACATCCCCAGCGGCAAGGAGCACGCTCTGATGAAGGCCGTGGCGTCGGTCGGGCCGGTGTCTGTTGCCATTGATGCCAGCCAGAGGTCCTTCCAGTTCTACCAGTCAGGTCATAAGAGTTACTGGATTATTAGTTCCAGGATTGAGGTCACTTCTAAATGAAGCTGTAGATGAGAATTGGTATTTCTGTACTTCCTTGATTGAAACTGAATTTACCCCAAACCTGACTATTTGCTGTCAGATTTGTTCAGAGTTCACTGTATTTACAGTGACGGCTAGTAGTGAACTGTTTAAAGTACATGTGTGTTATGCGCTGTTGTCACATTCGTCAATGACCTCTGTAGGTTTTCCAAGTGTCTTAACCTGGTGGTCATCTTGTTCTAGGTATTTACTATGATGAGGACTGCAGCAGTGACTCACTGGACCATGGGGTCTTGGTGGTGGGCTACGGTTTTGAGGGGGAGGATGTCGAAGGGAAGAAGTACTGGATTGTCAAGAACAGGTAAAAATGTCTTTACTGCACTGCAGAAAATGCTAATTCAAAAGTAGTAAAATGGGATTTAGAAAGTTATTAAATCAAGCAAAACTTATTGCCAATGGAGTGAAAACATTTTGCTTGCAACAAGTCTGAAATTTGTTACTTAGAATACAGGCACAACTTTAGTTGTAGAATGTCTGAACGATGTCACTGATGTACACGTGTGTTACAAACCAAATGTTCTCACCCCTTTGGCAGATGTGTTGTGCTTAATTTTTATCTTTACTTATTTTAGGAAACATTTCTTTCAGTTTTCCCAGATTTCAAGTATGGGATCCATCCTCAACTCTAAAGATTCTTAACCATTTCCTGTAGAACATGCCTATATGGATAATAAGTCTGATTTTACATAGACATTGGACCATTTAAATATAAGAATTGTTTTTTAAAAAGTGTATCTCAGACGACTGACATCTCTTCCTTGCTGTTTCCTCCAGCTGGAGTGAGAAGTGGGGAAACAAGGGTTATATCTACATGGCCAAGGACCGGAAGAACCACTGTGGCATCGCCTCATCCGCTAGCTACCCTCTGGTCTAGTGTGGACCAGACCAGCATGCCTCAGCAAGAGATTACAAAACAGGATCCCGTGAGCTGTTCAACGAACTGTGAAACTACCAAAAATGACTGGATATGAGATTCAGGCTTTGACTGAGTTTCTGGCTGACAGTCTGGGTCTCTACATGAATGACAAGTGGGCTGTGAAGAGTTCTATTTGGATTTCAGGGTTAAACAACAAACAGTTCTGGATTTATTGCCGTTTTTGTTAGTTGGGAAATTTCAAGCCATCTTATTTGTTTTAATTGACTTCAATTTGCTTTTAGTTTTTGGTCTTATGTCTGATTTTAATGTCTTACCAGTTGCTCTGCTAATTATTGTGCTTATTATGGTTCATTAAATCTGAAGGTTTTGTTTCACTGACCATTTTATTAACTGACCTCATGGAGTTGTTGTACAAGGCAAATCATGCCACATAAACATGTTTCCGCTGATGTTTTTTGAAGGGCGTTTTGAGTTTGTTCATTTCATCACTAACAATCTAGATCCACTGGAAACCATTATTCCTCAAAAACCTTTAAAAATAAGAAATATGCTTGATTTCAGCAAAACTCTATCACTTGAAATGAGCCACATTCTGAAAACAAGCTACCTAGTCCCATTCAGAAACCACAACAAATCTGTCTTTGACAAAGAACTGTAGCTTGTGTTCAGACTATTAGCACATTTGTTTTTGCTTAAGTTTAGCATGTCTCTTTTTATCAAGTTCTATTTTATTTCAGGGAGCATTTTGGTTGAAGTGTGGCTCTAGTGACTAGACCTTGGGTAAATCTAGTGACTGCATAGGCTAACAATGAATACCCAGATTTCACTGGTCTGACTGTGGCAACATACAGTATATTTAATACCACAGCACTGGATTATGATGATAACATGTTGACTGGGTTCATGTGTGGCACGACTAATTATTAACAGGCTGTTTCAGTAGGCCTGTGTCACAAAACTGACAAGTCTGTTCTTGTCCTAGTCCTCTCTAGAACAGGATTTTGACAAGTCTGTTAGTCAGTAGCAGTGCAGAAGGGTTCAATTTCAGTTACCAGAAGCTGTTATCCTGAACAACTTGCAATGAGTGCCTTCCTCTAAAGACAGTAAAGATGGAAAGGTGGGATATCCACACTAAGTGCAGCCTAATGACAATACTGAAGGAAAATAGATTTTAGGGGTTGTTTAAAAAGGTGGGGTTTTAGAAAATGGGTAGAGCCATTTCCATCTTTGGGGTGCCAGCACCAGATATTTTACAGGGATCTGTTCTCCGATAGGTGTAGGATTGCAAAGAAACTAGAGATGACAGAACAAAGCTTGGTTATGGGTTGTGTTTGAGCCTTGCCTGAAGTTAGGGAGGGGCAGTTTCTCCTCTGTATAGGCCAACACCCTGGTTTGGTATTGCATGAGGCTTCAAATGGAGGCTGGTGTAGAGCTGTTACCATGGTATTATTATTATGCAGGAACATGACCTGTCCCTGAAAAAACCTTTGCACCTAATCTCAGTGAAAAGTCATTAAAATGGTGCAAGCATTGGTGATGTTCCATGCTAAAATGTACATTTGGTCACTAGAGGCATCTATCCTTACCTATGGGCAGGAAGTCGGTTCCATCCAGATGTCATCTGACCTCTGAAGCCCAAAACACGTCAGATTTAAATCCTCTGTTCCACTGCGCCAAGTGCCGTTTATTCATTTCACTGGGGACAGTCCACAAGGCAGTGGAATCACAGAGCCCAATGCAAGGTTGAAGTTTCTGTTTCAAGATCAACAGAACAGGAAGTTACCAAACCTAAGAAGATGAGAATATTTGGTTCCTTGGCTTCATTGGATAGGTAGTAGATTAGATTACATTCGCTTCAACTTTATTGTCATTGAACAAGTACAAGTACAGTACAACAAAATGCAGTTAGCATCTAACCAGAAGTGTAAATAGAAGAGGGCAGAAAATTTACAAGTGTCAGTATATGTATTTTACAAGTGGAATGTATACATGTGCAATGAAGGCAAATGCAGTGTAAATGGCAATACTAAATGTGCAATAAGGTAAATAGAGGAGGGCAGAAAATTTACAATTATTAAGTATAGTGTATGTTACTAGTGGGATAAATAGTTGTGCGTGCACAAATAGCAAGTGGCATTCTAGATGTACAATCGAGGCAAATTGAAGGAGTAAGGTAGCATGTGCAACCAAGATGCAGAGATAGCAGCAATGTGGTCCTGAGGTAGACATGCTTATGTAACAACTGTAAAAATGCCATCACGATGGCAATTCTAAATGTGCAAAGAGGCGAATTGAATGTGCAAGGTGCATGTGCAACTGAAATGCAGAGATAGCAGCAGTGAGGTTCCCGAGGTAGACACGTACCTGTAACAACTGAAAACTTCCATTATCAGACTTTACAAAGCAGTGTCAGAGGCCAGTAGTACAAGGGAGTAGTGCAACAAGGTCCCTGAGAGGCAGTACTAAGTGATGGGTGGGTGTGGTTAGTGATGGTTCACATAGTTCACCAGGGTTACAGTAGATGGAAAGAAACTGTTCCTGAGCCTGCTGGTGTGGGTACGAAGAGACCTGCTCCTGAGCCTGATGGTAGGAGGGCAAACAGTTTGTGGCATGGATGTGAAGGGTCTCTGATGATACCGCGCACCCTGTGCAGACATCACTTGCGCTGGAGGTCTGAGATGCCTGGGAGCTGGGCACCAGTGATGTGCTGGGCGGTTTTCACCACCCGTTGCAGGGCCTTCCGGTCGGCTACGGAGCAACCGCTAAACCATACTGTGGCACAGTTAGTCAGAATGCTCTCAATTGTGCAGCGGTAAAAGTTCAACAGGATCTTGGAGGACAGACAGGCCTTCTTCAGTTAGTAAATATTCAGATTAATATTTTATTTGTAATGTTAAATTACAAGTCTTGGATGGTTAATTTATCTACATCTTACTACATAGACTTGGATGGTTCATTTTCATCTTAATGCTTATGGTGCAATATGCCCACATGACTTATTCTAGTCATTTGGAATATTATGTCCAACATCTGGTCCAAAACTTTATATCCTTGTGAACCCTTCCCTGATTTCCCCTAATTCCACACATTTCTCTTTTGACCAATCAGATCTTTTCACATTAGTTCTTCAAATGTGATCTGATTAATCAAATAACAATTACTGAAGAAAACAATCTGTATTAGTGTGTGTGTAAATGCAGCACAATTAAAATATTTTTTTACCAAAAAGATCAGCCCTGAAAAAATGTATTGCTGTAAAAAGATTAATTGTTGGAAAAATCAGAATTGGTCATCCTGTGTGAATGCAGCCCTAATGAATAAACATCAGACTAAAATATCAGAACTGTAAAAATTATATTTCTGGCATTTTAGTCCTGATGCACTACCTTCTACTATGATTCATCAGTCATTCTTATTGCTGAACTACTCTCTGTTATATCAGTTGATTATAACTTGTTTATTATTACAGGGGATTTTAACATCCAGACATTAATGCCAAAAAACTTTTTACACTACTTGACACTTTTGATCTCACTCAACATGTGAAAGAGCGTACACACTCAAGGCCACATTCTAGATCTGGTTATCTCTAAAGGTCTCGATATTTCCTCTGTCATGGTTAAAGACATGGCCCTGTCTGATCATTTCTGTCTTTTTTTAATCACTTATCACCCTGAATGTTCCAGTAAACTCTGTTTCTGTTAAGAAAAGGTACATTAATGAGAGTACCAATGCTCAGTTTATGGAAGCCATAGCTATCTCTCCAACAATAAGTGCTGAGTCAGTTGATGTACTCCTGGATAATTTTAATGCCAAAATATTGAATGTCATGGATCGTGTTGCACCAGTAAAGGTAAAGAAAACTATGAGCAAACAGAAAACACCATGGAGAAATACCATGATGGGAAGTGCCCTGAAAAGAGAATGTAGGAAAGCAGAACGTAAGTGGAGAAATACTAAACTTCAAATCCACTATGATATCTATAAACAAAACTTTTGTAGCAACTATGAGTTACGCAGGGCCAGACAGCAACATTTATCGGGAATGATCAACAAGAATATCAACAACACCCGCACTCTATTTGTCATGGTCGACAAGCTTACAAACCCCTAAAGCAGATAGCATCAGAACTCATGTACACTGTGAAATGTAATGAATTTGCATGTTTCTTTAGTGAAAAAATTATAAGTATTAGACGGACCATCAGAACTACACAGTCTAAAAAGGACTCTGTACCGTCACCATGACCACCAAGACATAACTTGGTTATTATGTCACAATTTAATACAATTGATCAAAAATCCCTAGAAGAAACAGTTCGACATCTTAAAGCTTCCACATATTGTCTCGACACACTGCCATCAGACTTTTTTAAAACAATTTTTAACTCTATAACAATGGACCTACAGCAAATAGTTCATAGCTCTCTGGAATCAGGCATTTTCCCAACGTCTCTAAAAACAGCTGCCATTAAGCCCCTATTAAAAAAGAGAACCCTGGATGCATCTATAATGAACAACTATAGACCTGTATTGAATCTCCCTTTTATAGCCAAGATCATTAAGAAGGTTGTCTTCAATCAACTCAATTTTGTGACCTCTGTGACGGTGAGGTGACGGACAGCTCCGTCATCTCCTGCTTTTCCCGGTTTCCCATGGATCATGAACTCACCCCGGACTCCTTCACTTGTCTTGTCTCCAATTGTCACTCACACCAGGTCCCAATTAAGTCATCAGTATGTGTTTAAATGTTTCTCCTCTGCTCCCCTCATTTGTCGGCCATTGTTCCATGTCTCCGTTTGTTATTGTACGTGGTGAGTGTTTCGTTTTGTCAGTACCTTTGCTTTTCATTTCGTTCGTTGTTTAAGTGCTCAGTGTTTATTTATGATTAAATTCAAAACATGGACTGCCACTCTGTCTGCGCCTGGTTCCTACCTCTCCACCACTACTCCATCCGTGACAACCTCAAGCGGTCTCTTAGGCCAATTTCAGTCAGGTTTCCGACCTCTCCACAGTACTGAAACTGCCCTGATTAAAGTTTTAAATGATATACGGCTGAATACTGATTCTGATAAAATAACTGTTCTGGTCCTATTAGATCTCAGTGCAGCATTTGACACTGTAGATCATAGAACACTTATAGATAGGCTGGAAAATTGGGCAGGACTCTCCGGGACAGTCCTTGATTGGTTCAGATCTTATCTAGATGGCCGGAGTTACTTTGTCACCATTGGTAATCATGAATCTGATAGGGTGGCTATGACATGCGGAGTTCCACAGGGATCAGTTCTCGGACCGCTTCTGTTCAATCTCTATATGCTACCCCTGGGCCAAATTCTACAGAACAACAACATTAACTACCACAGCTATGCTGATGATACTGAAATATATATGGCTCTCGAACCGCATGACAACAGCTCAATAGACTCTCTGTGTCACTGTATAGAGCACATAAATACCTGGATGAACGAAAATTGTCTACAATTAAACCAAGATAAAACTGAGATTATTGTGTTTGGTAACAAAAATAAAAGAACAAGTATTAGTAAAGAGCTGGATTCTCAGGCCCTTAAAAGTAGGGATCAAGTGCGTAGTCTTGGTGTTCTGATAGACTCAGACCTCACATTTAACAGTCATATCAAAGCGGTCACCAAAACAGCATTCTATCATCAAAAAAATATAGCCAGAATCAAAGGCTTGGTGTCCCAAAAAGACCAAGAGAAGCTCATCCATGCTTTTATCTCGAGTAGGGTTGACTACTGTAATGGCCTCTTAACTGGACTCCCCAAAAAGACTGTAAAACAGCTGCAGCTCATTCAGAATGCTGCTGCTAGAATGTTAACCAGGACCAAGAGAACAGAACACATCACTCCGGTTCTTAAATCTTTACATTGGCTTCCAGTCAGTTACAGAATAGATTTCAAAGTGGTGCTTTTAGTTTATAAATCACTGAATGGTTTAGGACCCGAATACATTTCTGATATGTTTGAAGAATTTAAACCGAGCAGGGCTCTTAGATCCATGAACACAGGTCAGCTAGTAGAGCCCAGAGCCCAAACTAAACATGGAGAAGCTGCGTTTAGCACTTATGCTGTACACAACTGGAATAAACTACCAGAAAATCTTAGACGTGCCCCAAACGTATCCATTTTTAAATCCAGGTTAAAAACACTTCTCTTTTCACGTGCCTACGACTGAGCACTTAAACTTAACCACACTGTTTAGCCTTATAGCTTCCTATGTTTTTATCCCATTTTTAATCTTTATATATTTTCTTATTGTATTTTTATTATTATGATGTTTTCATTTGTTTTGATGTTTTCATTTGAGTATTTGTTTTTATGTTATTGTATTTTTATATTTTTTTATTTTTGTTTTCTTTGTAAAGCACATTGAATTGCTTCGATGTATGAATTGTGCTATATAAATAAACTTGCTTGCTTGCTTGCACACTGTTAGCATGTCTGTGCTACAAAAACTACATTAACATGTAATTTCAAACTTTACAACTAACTTGTGAAATGAACATATGACTGAAAGTGTGTGGAAACGCTTTACTCTCTCACCAAATATATATGCTAAATACCAAATGCATCTTACACTGATGAAATGCTTTAGTTACAAGCCCTACAGTGACAACTAAAAATAGAATAGAGCAATTAGAACAGAGAATTAAACAAATTAAATTGAGGCAATACAGATTTTAGTGACAAGAAAACTAAAATAAATGACGAAATACTGTCAAGTTTTGTCCATAGAATTCTCACAGGATAAAGAAATCAATTTTTTGCACTGAAAGATCATAACATTCAACAGACCCGGTTCCACAAGGGGGCAAAAGGACTTAAAATGTTCACCCATCACAGCCAGAAGAGGACTGGTCACCCCTCCAAGCCTGGTTCCTCTCTAGGTTTCTTCCTAAATTTCAGCCCCTCTTAGGGTGTTTTTCCTAGCCACTGTGCTTCAACACTGTTGTTGCTTGCTCCTTGGGGTTTCAGGCTGGGTATTTTGTAAAAGCCCTTTGTGACAACTGTTGATGTAAAAAGGGGATTATAAATACATTTGATTGATTGATATTACTTGAAGCGGAATAATAATTGTCACTACCACTGTCAACAGAAGGTGTTTTTTTTGTTGCAATGGTCCCTTTATGAAAATTTTTTTTGTCCCAAAGTGTAGGGTACAAATGGTCAAGTTTCAAGCTTTTTAGAAAAGTTATGTCTAAGGCTAATATTTGTTCTGGACTGTTAGCCTCGTTAAGGCGCCTGATCCTGCGAGCTTACATTTAAATGCTACATGGCCAACTCCGTTTATGGGAGGATTTAATGTTAGTTGCTGGGTTTTTGGTTGTTGTTTTGTTTGTTTTGTTTTTGGGCAGGAGAGTGTAAAATGTAAAATGGAATATTTCTGAGCCTTCTAAAAAAACTGCTCTAGTCTTATTCCCAAGTGAACAACATTTGATTATGTATTGGGTTATGCGTAATAAGAAAATGACTTCCATGGTAATGAGTCACACCAAAGATTGGAAGCCACTGCTGGAATATGCAAGACGCTATGGGCTAAACTCAGTTCATGGCATGATTGTGAAGGTGTAGGCTTCTTAACCGGTGTGTTGTTAAAGTCTGTGTTTTTGGAATAGCTTGGCATTTTCAATGGGATGATCAAGTGACGGGAGTGAACCATTACATTATCTTCCCAGTTACGAAACTGTGCTAAATGGCACCTTGCTGGCAACGATGACAATCCATAGTTATGTCCATAAGCGATACAGTAAACCCGTCGGTCAGTCCATAAGCGATACAGTTAACCCGTCGGTCAGTCCATAAGCGATACAATTAAGCCGTCGGTCAGCCCATAAGCGATACAGTTAACCCTTGCTTCTGTAAGTGCCTTGGAAAGTGAGTCAGAGTAGAACGTGAAATGTTATACGCTGAAATGTTCTACGTAGAACGTGAAACAAATCGCGCAATCAAAATGTACGTAGGCCTAAACATGCTAATAATAATAATAAAAAAGTTGTTTGTGAAAGAAAAAGCCCTGCAGTAACGCATGGAGCACGGCATTAATGTTCGGACTTGGTTAACTGGAAAGACAGATTCACAAGAATGGATAGCACAAGTAAAGCGTTGCATCACCACCAGTCACATGACTGGACTGAGCTAGAACACCCTGCTAAGGCCTGGTAAACGATCTGTCTACATCTATAAAAGCTGCTCACCGGACCACAAGTGCAGATACAGTTTTTTTCTCCAAGGACTCATCTACCGGGAATGGATCACGTGCAGCCAGATCACATGCTGTGGTGACTTCAACCGGGCGAGAAACGCCTCGACCAATCAGATACGACTTTCTGCTATTGTGATATAAGCCGTATACTTTTCGTGCTCTCTGCAGACCGGGTACTTACTTCTTCAAGGATCAACACTACAGTAAGTCTGAGATTGATTTATTGGTTTTTATACAGTGTTTGTTCGATCAAGACGGGTTTTCTCTCGTTGAAGAGATTAACAATCAGGTTTTTATCGTACATTTCTAAGCATAGCATTTCAAAACGATTTCAATTGACTGAAAGTCAAGATTTGTGTTTTGGAAGGGTGATAACATTGTTTTCAGAAGGATGTTTTCCCAAGTAGATAGGCGGTTTAGTGTAACAAGATTTTGAAACATATGTTTGTCTCTTTGTTCATTCCTGGCTGGGACGCAGCAGTTTGAAAACTGATGTTCGGTTTAAAATAATCATTGTAATTAGGGAAACGTAATTGTTTTATATCGTTCATAGTTTTTTGTCTGTATTCGGTTCTGCTTTTGTTCGGCGAGAACTAGAACGCCTTTTTACGTGTAATCACACGGATAAACGGGACCAGCCGAGCACTGGGGACTGGTAAATGTGTAGGCGTCTTTTCCACTAGAAACTGGCCTATATGACAAAAAGGTTTTATTTGGATCGATTAAATCAAAGATTTCATTTTAACACAACGAACTAAACTCCATTTGTTTATGTCATAGTCTATATAATTTTTTCGTTTATCAAATCACCGGGGCCTTGTAGCATAATACAATGCTTACAACTGTCTTTAAAACCTTGTTTATCTTTCAATAAGCAAGCAGCTCCTAGTAAACTGTGACGATGTCGTCGGGAATGCATTGTGCAACGTTTCGAAAAAAGTCTGTCACTCATTGTAGCAGGACAGAAAATGTAAAAAAAAACAAAAAAAAAAAACTGTGATCTGGGCCTGTGTCTCTTTCCAGGCCGCCATGTTGCATCTCCTGACCGTGCTTACAATGTGCCTCTCGGCCGTCCTCTCGGCTCCCAGCCTGGATCCACAGCTAGACGAACACTGGAACCTGTGGAAGAACTGGCACAGCAAGGACTATCATGAGGTCAGTCAGACACACCAGCAGGGCTGTAGCCACAAATCCTAATGGGAGTGTTGATCTGGGTTGTCCAAATGGCAACTCGTTCCCTGTGAAGTGCACTTTTTTACCAGAGAATCAACTCCAAAGTAGTTGCTAAAACCCTTGATAATGCATTGTACTAATTCTAAAGTGGTTGCTTCTATGTGTGAGTTGTGGACCAGATCTGATGGTGTCATTTGTATCTGTTGTTTCAGAAGGAGGAGGGCTGGAGGAGGATGGTTTGGGAGAAAAACCTCAAGAAGATTGAGATGCACAACCTGGAACACTCCATGGGCAAACATACCTACCGATTGGGCATGAACCACTTTGGAGACAAGGTATGAGCAAACCAACCAAAAAGTATTTATATATCTAGATAAAGTATTTGGTGGTTTTGTTGACAACCCAACAATCCCAATGTGTAATATTAGCAACATGATTTATTTTTGTGGGTAATTAAATTTCTGCAGGTGTTTTATTAGGGCAAAAAAATGCCAAGGACCTCATGATAAATTTATCATGATACTTTGGTCATGATACAATGTGTTTAGGCTCTCATGATTTCAGTGGCTGAGTATCATGACTCAATACTGTGAATTTAATGTGATTGAATATGGTGAGCAACGTTTGGAATATGTCTGCTACAGAAGGACAGGGGCACAGTAATTTTGATCTTGGAAGAGAGAGTGCAGAGAACCAATTGATTCCTTATTTCAGAAGAAGTCTAGAAGGAAACCCTCTTCGGTTTTGATTCATATTTAGCAATCTACTAAAAATAATATGGTTTGATTGTTGAAATGATGGCATGATATGTAACAATCAATTGTCCCTTTCTCTACTCTGTAGAGCCAGGGTTATTGCTTCCCCCCTGCTATATAACCATGTTAATGTGTTTATGGAAGGGAGTCAGCACCTTTTAACCCGTGCTTCTGAAACTGAGGCTTTTCAATGTCCTTGTCTCCCTCTCCCCAGACCACAGGGTTAGAGGTCAGGGGTTACACCTTTTGGTTTGTGAATGGTAACTGTTGAACTCCATTTGTCTCCTCTCCCCAGACCAACGAGGAGTTCCGTCAGCTGATGAACGGCTATCGACAGAAGGCTGCCAACCAGAGGAAGTTCAGGGGATCCGTGTTCTTGGAGCCCAACTTCCTGGAGGCTCCCCGTCAGGTGGACTGGAGGGAGAAGGGGTACGTTACCCCTGTTAAAGACCAGGTGAGAGGCTTCGATCAGTATATTAATTAATGAATCCTTCAATAGGTGCATTAGTCTGTTGTCCTAAAAGGGACATTCACCTTGTAAGAAGGGTCTTTCTTTAAAGACAATCGATGGACAGCATGACCATGTTGTGGCTTCAGTAACATGACTAAACGTATGATACTGTGGAAGTTTTATTCTCTGGGGTTGAAAGTACAGGTTGTTCTGAACATACTGTAACCCCCCCTCCCCCCCACCATTCCATACATCAGAACCTTCCTCTGTCTGTACATCAAACCAGTCTGACCACATTCCTCAAAGCCATATGTTACAGGACTCTGAACAGTGACTCATACATTGAGAAACTGTCAACCAGTGTTTTAGATTAGACTAGATTGAACTTTGTCATTGAACGGTACAACGAAATGCAGTTAGCATCTAACCAGAAGTGCAAATGGAAGAATGCAGTACATTTATAATATAAGTAATATGTATATTACAAGTAGAATATATAGATGTACAATGAAGGCCAATGCAGTACAATGAAGGCCAATGCAGTACAATGAAGGCCAATGGGGGAGGGCAGAATTTTACCCTCAACCATTAGATGACAATGTATCTAGTCCCACCCAGAGGTACCACTCTACCTGGGTCAGAACTAACCAGTCCTTTGGCTTACAGCTTGTTTTAATAATTCCATCTCTGTTTAAAGGGTCAGTGTGGGTCTTGTTGGGCCTTCAGCACCACAGGAGCCATGGAGGGCCAAGTGTTCAGGAAAACCGGTACTCTAGTGTCCCTCAGTGAACAGAACTTGGTTGACTGCTCCCGTCCAGAGGGCAATGAGGGCTGCAATGGCGGTCTGATGGACCAGGCCTTCCAGTACATCAAAGACAACAGTGGACTGGACTCCGAGGACTCCTACCCCTACCTGGGAACTGTATGCATGACCCCTGACTGTTAACCTTTAACTGTACTTACATAATTGTATCCCCCTACCTGGAGTTTAGCCTCTGATCATACACTCAGCCCTACTCTTAGCACTAAGTACCACTTTACTCAGTCAACCACTGAACTGACCAACTCAGTTCAACACACATAGACCTCAAGATAGGTTAAATTCCATTTTTCTGCACCTACAGCAACAAGGGCTCACACCCTGGGCCAACCTCGTCGCTGGGCTATTGCACATTGTGGATACTGCGGCCATTTTGGATTTGTCCTTAGGAGTGATTACACATTTACAGTGAATACACATTTGTATTGAGTAAATGTTGTCAATTTGTTTTAGGGAGCTGACTTTCAGGTTTTTACATTACATCTAGTCTAGCTTGAGCCAGTTACTTCGTTACAAAAGAGTAACCAACCAGCTAGGTGCCTACAATACTAAATCAGGGTTCAACATTAACAATGACCCGGGGCCTGTAAGACCTAACGTCGAGCCAGTAGACAAACAGTCATTCAATTTCCCCATTTAAATTCATAGTATCGTATTACAACGTTTGTTTGCCATATGTCACCGCTTCGATTTTTGCTTGTTCTCGCTTGCAAATGCGTCTGTACTGCTCTCCCCTCGGTGTGGTACAGTAGTGTCGTCTTTTTGACCAGTAGTATTTGATGCCTCGTCTGTTCTGACCAATCATAGTACGTTCTAGAGCAGGACCCAGATATGGTATCGTTCGAGGCAAAGCAAATGCGATAATTTTTGTTTTCGTGGAAAGAACAGGTTCGATGGGTCAAACACGATAATGGCAAGGGACACTGCTGGGTTGTTTATTAAGGGAACGAACAACTACCGAAAACCTGCTCTTAAGTCCCCGCAGCATGTCGCGTGTATTGTGGCCAAACGGGCTGTTGACAACCCCGCAGCTGCACCAATAAACCTCTGCCTGCTCTAAATGAATGAGGTGGCGCGTAGCCAAATTGAAAAACATTATGACCGCATATTATGTTGTGAAGCGGGAGAAATCATTCACGGACTACGTCCATGACATAGTCTGTGAATACGGATAGAGAAACCATACGTCCATGACATAGTCTGTGAATAGGGATAGAGAAACCATACGGACATAATCTGTGAATACGGATAGAGAAACCATACGGACATGGCTTGTCAACAGTAAGTGTCATGATAACTACGCCTGTCTAAGCGCTTGCTAGCTGTGACACACAAGAAGCCAGTCAACCAGCTAGTGCAAGTACTGTATTGTGATATGTTATCATAAATATATTAACTAAATTATTTTATTTTCATGCTTTTATGTCACATCAAATAAGCAAGCATCCTCATCAAAAGATAATGATATTTATAGTAGCTAATATTTTGATAACCATTTATTTAAAAGTAGGCCTAATGATGTGCGTTGCATCTTTATGTAAACTACAATTGCTTGTATCAGCTCTGATGTTTTATTTTATTTTTTTTAATTAAGTTGTGTGTGCGTGCTGACGTTCTGTTTGTTTCCCTTCAGGATGATCAGCCCTGTCACTATGACCCCAAGTTCAGCGCCGCCAATGACACCGGCTTCGTAGACATCCCCAGCGGCAAGGAGCACGCTCTGATGAAGGCCGTGGCGTCGGTCGGGCCGGTGTCTGTTGCCATCGATGCTGGCCACGAGTCCTTCCAGTTCTACCAGTCAGGTATTTACTACGACAAGGACTGCAGCAGTGAGGAGCTGGACCATGGGGTGTTGGTGGTCGGTTACGGCTTCCAGGGGGAGGATGCGGATGGGAAGAAGTACTGGATTGTCAAGAACAGGTAAATATACATCTAGTATTTGCTGATGGTAACATATCTGTTAGGTAGCTTTATGCTACTGTTCAAAGCAATAGATTGTCAAGAACTGGTAAGGGCCCATTAGGTTTGGAGTAGGTGGTCCGTTCTTTAAGATTTAACACCTTCGATAGAACTTTCCTATATCGACCCGAACTCTGATTAACACTGACTTCTGAGCCTCTAAATTTAAGGGTTTATATAGAATTTTGTGGGTGGCCTGTGTGCTATGGGAAGCAGGAAGTGTATCTCAGCTGACTGACATTTCTTCCTTGCTGTTCCCTCCAGCTGGAGTGAGAACTGGGGAGACAAGGGTTATATCTACATGGCCAAAGACCGGAAGAACCACTGTGGCATCGCCACTGCAGCCAGCTACCCTCTGGTCTAGTGTGGACCAGACCAGCATGCCTCTGGAGGACTCTCAGCCGCATTCAGGAGCCCAACGTTGTTGTACATTACAGATAGAAATACTCTGTGTAGAACAAACATGTACCTCAAAAGCTAGAAGGAATCATTCTGGCACTATTCACTGTATTCTATCTGAATGTTCCTAAATGTTACATGTTGCTGAATGCAGCCCGGGAGGGTCTTCTAACTCCGGCCTCAGCAGCTTGTGATGTTATTGGTCCTAGAGGACCCCGTTTGTTCAACAGCCTGAAGGAGTTTGTGTTCCAAACAGCTCTGTTCCCTTCATTATGCACTACCCTTTTGATTTTAATGCTGAACTGGCTCAGTGAGTACTAGTTGAGATGGCCGTGGTTCCTGAAGGGGTTGAACAGCTAAAACCACAATCTTTTAGGGAGATATTGCCATACTGTTATGGCAAACATTTTACACCTCGGTTTTAAAATTATTTTCAGTGTCTGTTTTTAGTCAATGTAAATATGTGATCTTAAGTGTTTTGTTTTTTCACAGTTTGGTTGATATTGTACAAATGGATTTCTCTTTCTATGATCGATTAAACTTGTGAAACTAAAAGCCCTTTTTCATTGTCTGCATGGCCTACATGAACTGACTGCTGATGTCAACCTCCAACTCCACCATTTTGTTTGCTGATTTCTGTGTTGTCTGGGTCAGTAACAAGTTGGTCTCTTTAGAAGAATGTGTGGAATCATGACCTCACAAATGCTCTAGCTGAATATAAGAACTGACATAGCTGGCCAATGCTCCCTTACATTGATGACCGATTATCTTGGAATAATATTTGTTTTAAACGTTCAGTCATTCCAGCCCCCCAGTATAGTGAACAATTTTCTACTGTAACTGAAGCTCTTCAGTCTGGAGGCTGCAGGTAACGACCAGCAACTAACTGGAGGTTTTCATGCGGTCAGCTCACACCACTCTCTCAGCTATTAAACATACTAGTGAAGATGGAGCAGATGAAAAGATCATTAAATTGCAAGAGAAGTGATTAACATTTTAGGACTCTTTCTAAAAACAAAACGCATTCATACAAGTCACAGAACTCCACGGTCACACGATTGCCTCAGCTGACTGTCAGCATTATGAAGATTTATTGTTGACTGTCTCAGTTAATGTGTGGGTCAACTAACGATTACCAGACTGTTATTGGAATGAAGACCTAGTGCATCTAACGGAGGGGAAAAAATAATTGCAATTTAAGGTTGAAACCTCATGTTTTTTTGTCACATACTTCGTTAACAACAGGAGTGGCCATGGGAAAATGCTTACCTACTGCAAACATCTTTCACTGTGAATTCTCTAAGAATACAGATATAAATCAATAGAAGTAAACAGACTTAGATGAATAGACATAAATATTACAAGTTGAATGCAGAGAGGATTACATAGATAAATAGGTACAGCTAAATAAAAACTAAAATATACTGTAAATGAAATGCAGATAGAAGTAAATAGATCTATACACTGTATGGCCAGAAGTATGTGGACATCTGACCATCACACCTATATGAGATTGCTGGACATCCAATTACAAAGCCATGGGCATTAATATGGAGTTGCCCCCCACACCCCCCCTTCACAGCTACAACAGCTGCCTTCAGGGCTTTGGAGTCTTGCAGGGAATTTGTGAGGCACTGATGTTGGACGATAAGGCCTGGTTCAAAGTCACCGTTCCAATTCATCCCAAAGGTGTTCAGTGGGGTTGAGGTCAGGGCTCTGTGCAGGCCACTCAAGTTCCTACACACCGACCTCGTTGAACCATGTCTTTATGGACCCCACATTGCGCACAGGGGCACAGTCATGCTGAAACAGGAAAGGGCCTCCCCCAAACTGTTGACACAAAGTTGGAAGCACCCAATTCTCTAAACTGTCTTTGCATCCTGTAACATTCAGATGACCCTTCACTGGAACTAAGGGGCCTAGCCCAAACTAAGGAGCCTAGGCAGTTTGGAACTCGGTGGTGATGCAACAGATGATGGGTGCTACGCACTTCAGCACGAGGTGGCCCCGCTCTTTGAGTTTGTGTGGGCCACCACTTCGTGGCTGGGCTGTTGATGCTCGTAGAAGCATCCACTTCATAATTATAGCACTTACAGTTGACCGGTGCAGATCTAGTAGGGTGGACATTTCACAAACTGACTTGTGGCAAAGGTGGCATCTTATGACAGCGCCACGTTTAAAGTACCGAGCTCTTCAATACAGGTCAGGGTTGCCAATGTTTTGTCCATGGAGATTTCATGGCTATGTGCTGGATTTGATGCACCTGTGAGCAATGGATGTGGCTGAAACACCTGAACTCAATTATTAGTAGTGGTATCCACATACTTTTGGCCATATACAGGTGCTGGTCATAAAATTAGAATATCATCAAAAAGTTGATATATTTCAGTAATTCCATTCAAAAAGTGAAACTTGTATAATGTATACATTCAATCCACACAGACAGATATATTTCAAGTGTTTATTTCTTTTAATTTTGATGATTATAACTGACTACTAATGATAACCCCAAATTCAGTATTTCAGAAAATTAGAGTATTGTGAATAGGTTCAATATTGAAGACACCTGGTGCCACACTCTAATCAGCTAATTAACTCAAAACACCTGCAAAGGCCTTTAAATGGTCTCTCAGTCTAGTTCTGTAGGCTACACAATCATGGGGAAGACTGCTGACTTGACAGCTGTCCAAAAGACGACCATTGACACCTTGCACAAGGAGGGCAAGACACAAAAG
>JACXGI010009838.1:0-29230 GCA_016801175.1 Esox masquinongy | reverse complement strand
TCAGTATTCAGACATACATAGTAGTCCTTGTAGCCTGTTACTTCATTCATCTACGTTTATTATATTAAAACCAAATGGTTATGTGGTCTGTTGTTTGTGGCAGGTGCATTTTGCTGTGTTCATATTTTTTTGCCAAATGTGAAGACCCAGTAAAACTGAATGACAAAGACCAGATGCATTGTTTGAAATATGCATAACTGCCCAGATCTGACACAGCTGAGCCCAGTGTCAAAATGTATGCCAGCGTACAGAACTGTATGTAACGACATAATACAAATCAAATTTTAGGCTATGAAGAACTCGCCATGTACAAAGCATGATTTGAAGTAGCATAATTCTTTGAGACCTTTCTATTGGAAAAACAAAATGATCAATACTCGTTATTATAGTCGGGGTGAATACAGCCTACCTCTTTCAGATTGGGCCATTCCTTGGGTAAAATGTGATTATGAATATCAATCTTCATCCTGATTAGCCTACTTTTAGTATGACAAGTTCTATTTTTTTTAAATCAAATTTGCCTAAAACGAGGCAGATGTCTGGAGCACAATGTGTCCGCTGACAGGGTTATTCGGTGCCCACTGCCCTGCCGCCGAACTGCTCAATGAAAAGCAGGTGAATGACTGACAGGGCAGTCTCTACTAACAGCTACTGAGCCACAGACGAGGACGACTTGGACATGAAACAGCTCTAGCGTTTCGAACACGCCTGCCATGTTCTTTCCTTGAGGCACCCCTATTGGTCAATTTTCTTCCCCTTCCCCCAGTATTAGCCAGATAATTACCTAAAAAACAATTAGTCAAGCCCAATGGACTATAAACGGGCCAGTCCATCAGGTATTTGCAAGAAATGTCAGATGGTCTGTCTGAAATCTTGGCCCACACAGGATTCAAAAGTTGGAGCTGAATGAAAAATGTCCACTAGAGTATCGAAAAGCAATGTCTGTTCATTTTCCTTTTCACGTTTTTATCGGTGGGTCATAAATATTGTGAAAAGTTAATGACTAACAGTAAAACTACAGAGCAACTCAAGGGGTTAATAAACAACATGGGCGCGTATCTGACGTTCAGCCCAGTGCATTTGCGCCACCATGTGGAACCCGAAGGATTCAAGGTGCTGAGCAAATCCATTATCCATTGGGTTGCATTCATTCATTCGGATTCAATCCAATGCTTAAGTTTGGTAGATTTATTATACCTTCTGAAGTTAGATGGCTCCTAGAACAAACTGAAGCAACTTTGAATTGTCAACGTAAAGTTATTGATGTCAAAATATTTTCTATTTTCAGTATCCTCTATAATGTTGGCCCAGGCATACTACCTTTGTCCTGGGCGGTTATTGTCCAGAACGATATTCGAGAAATACTGGAAACCAAACCCTGGGTGTTTTTGAGAAACCCCTTCACCCTATTGCTTTCAAGGATTTCAATTTAGTACCAGCGAAAAGTTGCTGCGTCTAGTCAAAAGTAATTGAGCATCACATGACACAACAGATTTGTCTCTAACAAGCGAATAAATTGATTTATAACTAGGCGCCTACAGAAGTAAACTGAACCGTTGTTTAAGAATCCCCTTCTTGCAGTTCCGAATTATCGTCATCAGAGCGTGGAGGGAGGGTGAGGGAGGGTGCGGGGGTCTGTGGCTGCTGATGCTATTGAGATTGCGCTTATCGCTTCATAGTCATCGCCACTTCGTGCTAGTCAACACCGGCGGCATTCGCGTCCTGGATGGCTGCACTTGGTACTCCGGTGTGAGATTTTCCCCCGAGGACTTTTGACTTTTAAATAAACAACTATGACTGACCCGACGACACAAGAACCCATTCCGGTCCCGGATCCCACAATTGTGGATCCTTCGGCTATAAGAAACGGCGGATTCGCTCCGGATGCGAACCTATCTAAAAGACCCAGTCAGGGCGACCCTTTCAGTATGGACCGGGACCAAGAGATGAAAATCACCGACAGCGTTGAGGGACAAGGTAAGTCATGCATATATTTCAAACGCAATTGTTGTACAAGTATGTGATTTATGAGCACTTACAGTTCATCATCTGGAAAGGTTTATATGATTTACTTGATGAATGATCAATTTGCCAAAAATGTTGTGTTCCTCCAGTAACTTACAATATGCAGAACATCGAATCAATTGCGAAATGCGAGTATTTCTTATATTGTCGTTCTGTACATCAAGGTGTTTTGCCTGCCATGTTTTATTTTTCTGGATGAATCACCCCCCACAAAATAGGCCTATATTTATTTGTAGAGGTTATGAATAGTATCTAAATGACGAAGCCATTAAAAGGGGGAAAAATGCTAACTTTTAACACAATTTAACATGTAATGTAATATGAATGTAATAAGGCTAAGAACCTGCGTTAAGCTCCCTATACAGCTTGTGAAGTCACAGATGGGGCCATCCATAAGGTATGGTTTTGGTAGCTCAACCGTTGGAACCCTTTCAAGGAGAAAGGTCATATGTGCTGCAAACTAGAGGAACCTTTAACATCATTTCCACAAGTAGGCTGTGTTTTACATGTAGCTTTTATTTTGAATGTGATTAGTTTACTTTTAACAATGGACAATTCTTTACTTGTTTATCATGCTTTTCAGATTGTGTATTTTTTACAACATCAAACAGCACAGTCTAAAATAAATTAAAACATACAGTGTCTTCAGAAAGTATTTGTAACCTTTCACTTTCTGCACATACTTTGTTTTATAGTCTTACTTTATACTTAATTAAAAACAAAAACATCAATCTACACACAATACACCAGAATGACAAAGCAAAACATTTTTTTTTAAATGCCAAATTGTGACAGTTTATTGAAAAAAAGGAAATATCTCTTGTACATATGTATCCAGACCCTTTATTCAGTACTTTGTAGAAACCCCTTTGGCAGCGATCACAGCTTCGAATCATCTTTGGTTTGCTACCATGTTTGCACACCGGGATTAGGGAAGTTTCTCCCATTCTTCTGTGAAGATCCTCTCGAGCGCTGTCAGATTCCACGGAGAGCAGTTTGATGAACTGCGATCTTCAGGTATCCCTACAGATGTTCAATTGGGTTCAAGTCTGGGCTTTGGCTGGGTCACTCAAGTGCATTCACAGACTTGTCCCAAAGCCACTCCAGTGTTGTCTTGGCTGTGTGCTAGGAGTCATTGTCATGTTGAAAGTGGAATCATTGCTCCCAGTCAGAAGTGCGCTCTGGATCAGGTGTTCTTCAAGAAACTTGCTGTATTTTGATCAATTCATACTTCATAACCAGTCTTCCATTCCCTGCTGCTGAGAAGCATCTCTACAGCATGATGCTCCTACTACCATGCGTCAGTGTCAGGATGGTATTTGCCAGGTGATGAGCGGTACCTTGTTTTCGCACGACATAGCGCTTAGAATTCAGACCCGAGAATCTTTTGCCTCATGCTCTCACAGTCCTTTGTCAAATTCTAGACAGCTTGTCATATGCCTTTACTCTGGAGCAGCTTCCATCTAGCCATTCTACCATAAAGGCCTGGTTGATGTTTGTTCTTCTGGAATATTCTCCCATCTCTGCAGGGAAACTCTGATGCTCTGTTAGAGGGCAAATGGGGTCTTGGTCATATCCCTGACCAAGGCCCTTATTGCCTGGATGGTGAGCTCTAGAATGAGTCTAGCTTTGTTTTTGCTCTAACATGCAATATGAAGTGACAGACCTTATATAAATGTGTGTGACTTTCTAGATCATGGCCAATCAATGAAATTTGCTACTGGTGTACTCCAATCAAAGCAAATCAAGTCATCTGAACTAAGATCAAAGGACACATGATGCATCTGAGCTTAATTTGGAGTGTCGCTACAAAGCTTCTCAATACTTGATTTGTGTATTTTTTCCCAATAAATTACCACAAACTTCCAATAAAGGGTTTTCTGGTTTGTCATTATGGGGTATTGTGAGTAGATTGATAGAAAAAAATACTGATCAGTTATAAATGAAGTCTATCACATACCAAAATCTGAAGAAAATATACTGGTCTTGAAATACTTTTTGAAGGCACTAAATGGGGTAAAAAAACAGAACTAAATTTAGTAAGTATTACAAACAGTATATTCATAATAGTAATTTGCTAAAGTATTTTCTTGCTTGCATTGGATTTTTGATTTTGCTCCATGTATGGCTCTCAGGCTTTCTGTTTTGAAAGTATATATTTTTCATGATAATGAAACACTTTGCAGTGCATGAAACAGTAGTTGAACATCCGTTTTGGGGTTGTTACTCAAAAACAGTAATACATTACATATTACTCCCTGGGAAAAGTAATTTGTTACTTTACTTTTAGATTACTTTGTGTTACACACACGGATACTGCATTAATAGCATCCCCACGTCATTTCCATAGGGTATTTTTAAAGTTTTCTAAGACCCAATCATCATAATTAGGGTATTGTATGAAACCACCACAAAAAAATTATAATTCCAGGTAAGACTCAAGGCAGAATAATCCCTATTATTGCATTGCATGCATTATTGCATAGAGATTTTTTGTTCGCATCTAAGACAAATTGCTGTTTTTGCGTTACTTTTAGGTTAGACTCTACTTTCAGTATTTAGTATTTAGTCAGCTAACCTACAAAATATTTGCTGTCCAACTGACCTCTCGCTATTTTAATTTTATATTAAAATGTGTACATTTGTTTGAACTTTTATCATTAAATATTGCTATTATTATAAACATATCCAAGGCCTTAGGTTTGAGCTACATATTGGGCGGTCAGTGTCAATGGGTTCCAGGATTTACATTATTTTCCGGAGGGTCAAATTTACATTGACATTTTTTTTACCCCAAAAAATCTATGCCCCTGAGCATATCCATTCTTAATTAATTTGATTATCCTATTTTGAAGCCTAATGCAAACTTATGAATAGTCTCACAGTGCAGTTTTGTGCGACTGTCTACTGTTTGGGCACTGAGCAAGTTGAATTAATACTGTTGGATGTTCTATGATGACTCTCGATTGCATTGCACTAAAGTACACCTTTGCTTCCCACACCCAGAAGAATTTTATGTCAACTTAAAATGCATGCTGAACAAATTGGAACTTACACCAAAATTATGTGCTCTGCACGGTTGGATATTAAAACCAGTTGCAGGCTAAAGGCTGTTTAAAACAATTAATATTCTCAGTATTGTTCTGAAGCAGCACCTACCAGTATTTATTAGTATAAGCTATTTGAGCATGGTGTCCCTAAACTCTTAGTCATAACCAAAAGAAGACCTCTTTGGGCAAATGACATTTGCCAAATGTGCTAACTAATTGGTGAAGTCTTAACCTGTAATCAGTAATGTAATCAATTAATAAAACCTCAGTTTTAGGCCTACCTTCAAGGCTACCCCTTCTGTCTGCAACTCTAGTCCAAACTTCACCAAATTAACTTGGGCAAAAATAACAGTTCAATATTCCATAAAAGTCAAAAAACAAGACCCATCAAGACAAGACTCTTGCTGTCATTCTTCTCTTGCTGTTATTTTTTAAATCGTGTGGCAAGTTCACATTTCATTTGGCATTTGGGATTGTAATTTCCATGTGGCAGCCTTTCTCACTTTGAAACAGTTAAGCTTTTTACCCTAAACCCTCTGGGGTTATTTTCTGCTACGCGACTAGAAAGGTAGCTGATATGGCCAGCACATTCATGCACACAGTACACACACACACACACACATACACACACACACACACACAAACACACACACACACTCGTTTTTCCGCAAAATTGTAAAAAAAAATATTTTGTGGGCAGCCGCGGTACAGGTAGAATAATGCAGTGCATTATTCTTGTTTCCATACATGCGTACCCTGTTATATTACTTGTTAATACAGTAAGTAATGTTATTACTGTAACGCGTTACTTTACCCTCAACATTTTTTAAAATGTACTTTAAATTTAGGATTTTATCTCTCACCCACATGCACACACACTGCACATAGTTATACCTAAAGTCGGCCCTGGCTGGACCCTTGATTGGAAACCAGATGCTACTGGAAAGTCCAGTAGGAGACACACTTTCCTCTGGTCTAAAAATCAAATCAGAATGCCCCAGGGCAGTCGAGGGGCCATTCCCCTGTGTAGGTTGCCGTCTGTCGGATTGGATGTTTAACGGGTGTTGTTACCATTGCTTAATTTATAAATCGGGAGGTCCCGGAACACATAGGGGCGCGCAAGAGACATGGATCCGTTTGGCAAATCGACGCGAATAAAGCACATCGGTAGGGCAAATAGCGGACAACAAAAAAACTTTCACAATCTTGTCAGGCAGTGCTGAGGCTGCAGGAAAAGGCAACTTTATAAACTCTGATTGCTTCTAGTGGAATGTTTACATTGCAAACTGACAAGTCATGCAATGCAGACCGGATCTGTGAAAAGTATGTGCCAGAACAAACTGAGGAAAACAAACTGAGGTGCTGGATCCTGTTCCGGCAGGATCCGGCTCAAATGAACCACTGGTCGTGAGTCTATCTGGCAACTAAGGATATTTTGGCATTTATCATCAGAGTCGGGTTGATTTGTTTACACTTATCTACACACCGTTCTTTATCCGAAAGACATAAAATGCCATTATTGGCACGCAAACCCCCCAAACTGTTTGGACTTGTCTTGCAATGAACGTTAACATTTCAGGAGCTTTTTCTATTGTAGTTTGGCCAATCTAATACATGGTTTACAGTCTAGCTGTCTCATTGCTTTGTAAAACAGCCAGTTGAAAGAATTTTGCATGTTCACTATGTAGAGCTGAAACCAGACAAGTAGCCGCAGACAGGCAGAGAAGAGAGAATGCTGAATTAATGATTTGGGTATTTCCATTAAGACCTCTAGTGACAACACATTATGTAATGTTTTAAAATCTCTGCATTTACTGTTTTAAAACTACAGTTACAGTTATTCACTACAGAATGGTTTTGTTGCTTTTCAATTGGTGGCTAAAAAAATCAACTGTTTTGGTGTTTCAGACACTTTGTTTTTGGGCCTTTTCTTTGCTAAGTTATTTTGCCCTAAGTATTTATATTTTTTCTGTTAAAACTGAATCTAATGAATAACCATTACTGAATGGCCATAGGGTGTCCAGAACAATTTAAATGATATGCTAAGTAATGAGACTCCATTTTAGGGCACTGGCTGGTCTCTAATGAGGCACACTCAATGTGATAGAGGCCCTTAATAAAGTTTGTTGTCCATAGGGACGAGTCTGAGGCGTACCAACTAGATAGAGATGAGAGAGAGACATCAAAGAGGAAATGTTATCGAACAGTTTGTATTAAAACAGTAACACATATGTGCCTCCATCTCTCCACATTTACAAAAATGACTGTAGCCTTGCCACCAAGGCCAGAGTCATGCAGTTAATGTTAGATGTAACATGTCGGTGTCTAAAACCTTTCCCCTCTCTGCCTCATAGCTTCAAGCAGAGCTTTTCAGTGTCATACATCAGTAATATGTATAATATGTGCTACCTACACTCACCCCAACCATTCAATGGTGTTGACTTGACCACTGACACTATGAATATTATGGATTCATATGGAAGCACCTTTTAAAGCGGTGGGTTCCATGGGTTTTAAAAATGGATTAACATTCTTTTACACTGATAATAATCATAGCCTATATATAGCATCAAATCACCTTACATTAATTGGGGGCAATCATGGCAATAACTGTCAGTTTGAATGTAAAATATTATGAACATATACTTTTGAGAGGTATTCTACTTAATTCACAAAGCCAACATAGATTACTACATGATCACTACAGGGATCTTTCTCTCCATAGTTATTGGAAGGTGTGAATCAATGTTTATGTCTTTGACAGAAAATGTAGGATCAGCATGACTGCACCTGAGTGTGTGTTCTTGTGTGACCCTGGTTTTATATACATATGGGGACCAGATATCCCTGTGTGTGCGCATGTGTGCCCGTGTGCGCGTGCGTGCGTGTGTGCCTGTGAATCTATGGATCAGAAAGCGGGCTGTTGGGCACATGCTTTCTGCTGATCCTAATTGTGGATCATGTGAGCTGAACGAGGAAACATTCTTCCCTGCTGCTCTATTATTATAATCACGCATGCACATGTTTATTTTTCTACCCTTCTGGGGAAAAAACAAACCTAACATTGACTCAGATCCTCTATCCCCTAGCCCTAAACCTATGCCTGACCTAATCTCAGTAACATAACATTTATGTTTTAACTTAACCCAGCCAAAACACCTAACCAGTGTTGGAGTTGTAAATCGGGAGATCCGGCACAACATTGGAGGGCGCGAGAGAGATTGATCCGGTGGGCATAGAGGTACCTGAACGCATAGAAACATTGGCAGAGGGGGTGGGCGAATGGGGTTGGGTTGGGTGGGGTGGGGTGAGCCTTATCTTTTCATCTGTTACCTCCGGCAGCTTAACTCAGGGAAGCAAGCAAATCAACGTGAATGAAGCCTGTCTTAAACTTTCAGTCTTTTTATGTGGTGCTGTGGCTACAACAAGGTGCTGCTTGAATAGGCAACTTTATGCACTCTGATCGCTTTTAGAAGAATGCTTACAGTGTAATGTTCACACAGTGATGGAAAAAGACAAATAATGCACAAACAAATCAGGGACAAACTGAGCATAATCAGAAAGGTGCTGGATCCTGTTCAAATTGAGCACTGCACCTAAACCTAAACCTACTTTTCCCCTAGTGGGGACCTGCTAAAAATACCTTGCAGGAACAGATTTTTCTGGTTTTACCATCTTTGTGGATCCTCACATACACGTACACCTGGATGCCGCACACCCACAGCCGCTATTAACACAGGGGGCATGTGACTGTTTTGACCACCAACCAGTCTACTCTTAAATCTGAGGTGAAGACCATGCAGTGATGGAGGTGGAAGGGGGATTTAGCATTTACTTTCAGCCCCAAGTGACTCAGCTTAAGACTCACCATTAAGGACACTTAAACATGTGATTTTGAGAACAAATTCTTTTGTAGCAAAGCTTAACTTTGGATTTCAGGTCAGTGCTCAAGAAATGTTCATATCAGTGGGGTCCTGGTGACTTTCCTGCCTACCACTGAACTCAAATCAGTGAGTGAAGTGACTAGGGATGAACATTTCCCTAGGGAATGTATCATAGAGCTTCCTTGTCCTCTGACATGGTACTGTTATACAAAAGTTCCTTCTTTATCTGTGGGTTATCTGTGAGGTTAAGGAAAATAATTAAATGAGAGAAGGGGTTTCTTGTAGCTCTCTACCCTAATGATGTCACTACACAACTTTACAATCTCCAGTCAGTCAGTGTGCGTTAAGGGTTAGCCCCTAGCTACCTTTGCAACGGCTTAACTTAATTAACCCTTTATCAGAGCGAACAACAAATTAGTTAACACTGCCATGTCCTGAGAACGATTTAATTGAGCTAAATTAACAGTAGCTGCGTTGCAACGTTCTCCTGCTGATTTATGTAAATTAATTTGATTGTTTTCATAATTAATAAGTGAGAAATCTAAATTTCTTGTGGACTTGTGTAATCCAACAAATACACATGAGCACATATCAACATCATCAAATTTCACAAGAAATTCAAAAATGCTGCCAGTATTCTTATAACTGCCTTGCGGTTTAATACGTGTTAGTAGACTAATTTTCCTGCTGATCGTTACCAGAAAGCTCTTTGTTCACCTCTAGTAAGATCACATGCACTTCAAATGCAGCTTTTGCAAGTTAACAGACACAATCAGAATGTTATATACATCATTGCATATCATCTCAGGATTGATTATCAAGAACTTGAATGTTTTCATGGTAATCACTCAAGTTTGTCATGGTTCTACAGAGGTTTTTTTTATATCAGGATGTACTTGGATGTGATGTTTTGTTCATGCTAAAGAGAAATTAGCTTTATAAGTCCTTATAGAATATTTTTCATACTTCAATTGGCAGGATGTTCATGAGGGCAGTGGTTAACCTACGTTTCTAATGACAGGCCTGTTGGAAAGCAGCACAAGACTAAAACCTCACGAGGCCCAGGACTACAGGAAGAAGGCATTGTGGGTGTCATGGATCTCCATAGTGGTGACAATCATCCTGGCAGTGGCAGCCTTCAGTAAGTACATGCCAATTAATTGTGTCATTCAATTGTGCTGTATGGTTTAATGCAACTTAGTGTCTTATATTGTTAGAGACATTCTGAGTGAAAAGCAGCCAGTTGAAATATGTTCTAGGTGTTTTGCTGTTTCGGTGTTTGTGTTTTGCGGTTTTGCTTTGTGTCTAGACTCATTAGGTAATGCCCTTCATCCAAGGACTTCCACTGTGTATCAACTGCTGTTTAATCACTTTATAATCCATTGTTTATTAACTTTGTCCCAAATTAAAAATCATCTTGTTACCAAAATAGAAATAATAGCTTTGGAAATAATTCAGACCCTTTCACTTTCTCCAGATGTTATTTTATAAACTTCATTTGTAATTGATAAACTTTTTATTTGCCATCAATCTATACACAATATCCCATAATGACAAACCAGAAACTACATTTTGGCCAATTTATTGAAAATAAAAACTGGCCAAATGTTATCCACATTGGTACATAAGAACTCATGTCAATTGTTATTGATATGGGGAAGTATACAAAAAAAATGCTAAAGCATTAAAAGTTCTCAGGAGCACAGTGGCCTTCATTATGAAATGGCTGAATTTAGAACCAGAAAGACACTTCCGTCAGGCCAATCTAAGTAATCAGGCAAGAAGTGCTTTGTTATCTGGTCACGGAGGTGATAAAAAACCCAATGGCCATTCTTACAGGGCTTCAGAGTTTATCTGCATGAATAGGAGAACCTTTTACCATCTCTGCAGCACTCCATCAATCAGGCATTTATGGCCAGATGGACGCAACCCCTGAGTGAAAGGCATATATCATGTCATTTGAAAGACTCTGAAAGCATTAGCAAAAAGATTCTCTGGTCTAATGAGACCAAAATTCAACTATTTGGCCTAAATACCAAGAGTTACGTGTGGCGAAAACAAGGTACTGCATATCAGCTGGCTTATACCATCCCTATAATGAAGCATGTTGTGGGGATGCTTTTTCCCAGTCAGCATGGACTGGGAGACTGGTCAGCATAGAAGGAAGGAAAAAGAGAGCAAAATAAAAAGAGGTCCTTGAAGAAAACCTGATCCAGAGCGCAAAGCACATCATCTCAGGGTAAAGACAATGCTGGAGCATATGAATGTCTTTGATAAGCCCAGCCAAAGCCTTGACTTAAACCCTAATAAACATCTCTGGGGAGACCTGAAGTGTGCAGTTCACTGGAGCTCCCCATCTAATCTGACGGAACTTGATAGGATCTGAAAGGAAGAATAGGAGAAACTGCCCAAGAGAAAGGCCAAAAAGTCAAAGAAGAATCAAAGTTGAAATGCTTCTACAAAGTACTGCCATTTCTGTTTTGTCAGAATGGGGTATTCTGTGTAAATTAATAGCAAAAAATAAATGTAATCAATTTGAAATTAAGTGTGGAACACAAATTTGGAGAAAGTGAATGGGTATGAATACTTTCTGTAGGCACTGTACCAGGAATTGTAAATGTCAAAATATAAAACAAAAATTATGCAAATACACGGCTTTAACACATACAGAGGATATTATAAATAAGTCAATTTACTTCTGGCCAAAACAATGAAACGATAGATGTAGCTCCTCAGAAATTCACACGTGTCAACGCAATTATTTGCAGAGCTGGTCAAACAACACAGTATTTTCAATATTTGAAAATACTGTTGCAAAGCTTCCATTCATTGCTACTGTTGTCCTGTTCACTTCATAATGACTCAATCCTCGTGTTGTATTTTTTTATTTAAATTCAAAGCAAACTTTGGTTAGAAAAC
Organism: Esox masquinongy; assembly: GCA_016801175.1. NCBI lineage: Eukaryota > Metazoa > Chordata > Actinopteri > Esociformes > Esocidae > Esox > Esox masquinongy. Next base: position 17,352 of record JACXGI010009838.1, on the reverse strand, counting down.
ATTCAGTTGCAGATGTTGACTGGCTGCTTAGCCACTGTTCGTAATCGACAGCCATAAGTGATATTCTGTCCTTGCTCTGAATTCTGGGAATTGATGGGGCTTTGGTGTGCACCATCTGGAAGGTAGTGATGGAATGTGTGGTCAGGGATACATTTGTTGAATGTAAGAATTCAAATCCACTGTCATATGTCAGGATACAGGAAGGAAAAACTCTTCTTCACGAAAATATAATCTTTACGTTTGAAACTCTTAGCAGCAGCAGAGGTCAGCATATTGTGTTATAGTGTCTGTTGTATTCCAGACACTGACGTACTTGTGCACGTGTTAGTAAGAGATAATTCATGTGTTTGCCTGTGTCTGTGATGGCTGCCGCAGACTTGCAGCCCCAAGAGGAGAGAGGCTGTATGAGTCCCCATGAATAAATCATCTGAGGAGGCGAGAAGAGAGAGGGAATGAAGAGGGGAGAGAGTTAGAAAACGGGAGAGAAAGAGAGGGAATGAAGAGTGGAGAGAGTTAGAAAACGGGAGAGAAAGAGAGGGAATGAAGAGTGGAGAGAGTTAGAAAACGGGAGAGAAAGAGAGGGAATGAAGAGTGGAGAGAGTTAGAAAACGGGAGAGAAAGAGAGGGAATGAAGAGTGGAGAGAGTTAGAAAACGGGAGAGAAAGAGAGGGAATGAAGAGGGGCGAGACCAGTGAAGAGAAAGGTGTGAGGTCTTGGGGGTTAGGTTGGTTCAAGTTCAAGGCACGGTAGAGCATTCCATTTCAACATCCTGTTACACGTCGCTCTCTCCCTCTGAGTGCCTGTGATCTCCCTGGTGAATTTTGAAATGGTGATTCCTTTATGGAGGGGCCTTCGAAAAGGGCCTGTGTTATCTTTGTGCTGTGGTGTATTATCTCGACAGGATTTATCTGTAAAGGGCTCCGTGAATGACGGCAGTGTCGTCATGCTATCTTTTTAAGCTTAGTCCTAGGTGGTGTATTTTTTCATGTTTCAGGTGTTACTTTCTCTCATACTGTTTTTTTTCTATGGCAGTTTTCTGAACAGGGTAGTGGGGTGGGACTGGGGAATTCGTGCATACGAGAAAAAAAAAAGAAATTTTAGTTTGGATCAGATAAAACAAAGTCAGTTGAGTGTAACCAGTCAGAAACTCTGTTTCTAACTCATACCAAAACAAAGCGGGGATGGCTAAAAATAATGAGACAAGAGATACAATACCATCCAATAATGTATTGAAGAATGTGATTTTTGTCTTCTTTTCTTAAATCAAGGATTGTTTCACCAAAAACGAAAAAACAGGAGATACAAAAATGAGAACAATATCTTCTGGTCCTGTACTGTGTTGAAGACAACCAAGACAATCACAATTAGACAGTTAAGGTAACACAGCTCTGCCTATTCCTGTCACTGAATGCAGGCGGTAAAGCAGACTGAGTTATCTTATGTTAAACAATGCTACTCAAGCAAGTCAGGAGAATTAACAGCTGATTTGTTCTATTCATTACATTGCAGTGCATTGCAGTGCAGCGGTATCTGCTACAGCCCGGGTTTACTCCTTGATTATGCCACATTCCAGGTTTGGCTAGAATTCCCAGGGTCAGTGCATATTGGCCCAGCGGCAGTGATTTCCTTGACTCTTTTCACTTTAGTGACTCCCTCAGATAGGTTGGGTTCTTGCAAGCTAAACTGAAGTCAATAGTCAATGGGGTACTTCCTCCCACAGGCTGATTATTTAAACTTTCTAGGTGAGTGAGCAGTGTAAAAAAGCCTCCATCATGCTGAATTTGTAAATAGAATATCCTTGGGATAGGGAGCTTTGATATCTCAGGGCTGCAGTGCGCAGACGTAGCAAGCTAACATAGACTTGATTGTTAGACAATATTATTTGCCATTTTAGTACAACTACTAACCACTCTTTGCAGGAATTATTTCAGCTGAATAAAGCAGCAGAAGTGAGGTGAATAAAACTAATGGTCTAACAACTTTGCTAACAACAAAAGCCCTTCATTTTTTTCCAGTGATCCAAAGATGGTGGGTTGAAATATATTTAAAATTATTCCAAATATGTTTTCAAAATTGTATAATTTCCTAAATAATCTTTCTTTGAGACCTGCCCTGATACAACAATAATAGATTATAGATTTTCTCATTAACAATATTCACACCAAATCTCTCATGCAAAGACATTAGCTTCAGATATTTCTAAATTCTGTTCTGTCTGCTGAGGGAGCACTGTCTAATAACAGTATTAGAGAGAGCAAGGAGGAGTAATGAGAAGGAGAGATAGAGACAGAGGAAGAGACCTAAAGGAAGAGAGAGATACGGAGAGGGAGGTAGAGAACAAGAAAGCGAGAGACAGAGAGAAGTCAATATTTCTGAACCGTTGCCATGAGAAATTGGCAGCCGGTGAAGCACAAACAACTTCTTGAACGTAACCGCTATTCATTTCTTTATTGATTCTCTTTTGCCATTATTAATCTTAAGAATTATACATTTTTTGTGTATATAATATTTACTGAGAATTTCAGAATTATTATTATTATTTTTTTTTTGCTTTTGTTATTTATTATACATTATTTTCTGCTTGCTTTGGCAATGTTTACACGAGTTTCCCATGACTAGAAAGCCCTTCTTGAAATTGAATTGAGAGAGTGAGGTAGACCGAGGGAAAGCGAGAGACAGCGAGGGATAGACAGAGAGTGAGGTAATGACAGACGGAGAGAGAAAGGGAGGCAAATGTTCACTAGAATCTGCATATTGTGTATTGGATATATTGAAAATATGCATAATGATGGATGATCTGAAGAATGGGATTTTGTGACCTCTTTCATCTTAGAGGACCCCCTTCAACAGGAATAACTGCCCTCTGTCTGGGTGTTGTGTTTCTGACAGTATGTTGCTCCTAGACCTCCTATTGTTGAAAGGAAACATTAGCTGTCTTTCACAAACCGCCTCGCCCTCAGGCTCAGTGAACCTCACCTCCTCAATCCCCTCAGTGTTTTCTTATCAACTCCTGATCTAATCAGCTCACTTGCTGTCAAAGGGTAGCATCACAAGTGCTTTTAGATGATTCCCTTATAGCCAAATTGTTATTCATATTTTAATTTAATGTTCTGTTTTCTTGTATTGGACATGGATACATTTTCATTATATTGTATTTTATTGGGTTGGTTTCTAAGAATAAAGCTGCGTATTGAAAATTGCGATGATGCCCATTCAATCTTGAACATTTCCACATAAATGGGCATGAGGTCTTTATTTTCTCAGGGATTTAACTGTGAGTAATAGCCTGGTCACTGGTGCCGTGAAAAAAGACCAGAGAAAGTGAGAAAGTAGATCTTGTACAAGTCCATGGAATGAAAAGCTTCACTATGTTGCCTTTACTGTTCTGTCTGAAAGCCCTGCTACAGCTGTGCTGAATATCACAACGCTTGTTTCTCAAATTGCACCCTATTCCTGCTGGGCTCTGGTCAAAGTAGTGCAGTCGACTGCATAGGAAATAGGATGTCATATTGGACACAGGTTTTTATTTCATCAGCCGGCCCCAGACAGACAGCTAGACAGACTATCAGACGGGTGTGTGGGGGCATATAATAGCGTATAACAAAATAAAACCTTCTCCCCTTCTCAGCCATTCATCTTGTCGTTTGTTGCCTGATGGAAAACATTATTTATTAATTTGCGTTTCTTTCCTATAACCTATTTTTGTTGGTAAATGTCACAGCAGCAGGAAGTGATGAACAACAAGAAGGAATGGCGAATCAAAATGGAAATAATTTACAGATGGAAATGCACTGTGTTTTATCCTGTGGCTCAATTGTGTTTCTCACCTTCATTTAAAGGCAATTTACTGTCAGCTATAGTACTTTAATTAAAATGCTTATTAGACCAGTGATCTATGGAACCTATTGTTTTAGTGAACAGCTACAGTATAGGAAAAAGCAGGGGATCAGTGGGTTGAAATCCACACAGCTTTTATGTTCTATTGACTTTGCGTATTCTTCCACAAAGATGACCGAATAACACAGTGGTCCCGAACTTTACAGTGGGTTGACCCAGGATGTAAAATGTAAACTGACGTTAGAGATAATAAATTTGACCCATCATTTCTGTTTTTTATCTTAGAGTCATTGTAGTGGACTGTCTCAGGATCTTTACTGCAGTAAATTGAAGAGAGATAGAGGAGAGACAGACAGAGATGGCCACCTGAACATAGACTGTAATGTGTCCTGCGCTCCACTAGGCCCCTTTATGCTACAATATAGAGAGCAAATGCAAGATAAAGGAGGCCTTATTTTTACATAATTATTTTTGGGATTGTCAGTGTCCACTGTCCAAAATGTATTTTCATACATTACATCAGGTAGTGTATATAAATATAATTAGCACAAAGCCAAATAATAAGTCAGCTCCTGCCATTTTCGGCGTCCACCACAATCATCCTTGACACTCACAGTGATGTCATGTTCGCATAAGTTAATTTAGAGACTTGAAATTCATATCATCGTCATTTCATAATCAGATCATTCTTGTCAATGCTAGTTTTTCTACTAAATCAGAAAAGCATCCTTTTCAGCAGGCAATCTGACCAAATAAAGTTTGCCCATTTAAATGTGCATTCAACAATTTTGCTGGGTTAACTTGGAGGTTTACCTTGGTGATTAGATATTCTTTCAGGCCTGATTCCTTTATAGATTGTTTAGGGGAGCAAAATGAGCTCTTTTATGTAAAAGGAGCCATGAGAGCCTGCTCATTAAAAAAGATTTGAAATGCCCTTCATTACTCCTCACATGAAAAGGAGTGAAGGTGTAAAAGCCTGTGTCTAGAAACGTATCGAGCTCCAGGTAGTTTTTTGTCATGGGTCTGGTGATAAGCATGATAGCGCTTTACATTTGCATGTTTTATACTTTTTTAATGGTCAGACAATTTAGTCCAATCAGAATTGCTTACACAAAATTTCAGAAATCCCCCTGTCTTGGGATATTTGATTGCTGAATCATGGCAAAGGTCATGTCGTGTGTGTGTCTGTGTGTGTGTGTGTGTGTGTGTGTGTGTTGGCCGCTAAGATCAGTGGTCAGTGGCAATTTGTGTGCTCTCAGGGTCACCACTCACCACAGGGTAGTGAATTGTGTCCCTGTTTCTGGCTTGTGGTCTGAATAAATCTTGATTATTGGGTTGATTACCAAGCTGTAATTTCCACGGATGGTGTGTTGAATGCCATAATGCAAGCGCAGTATCTCGTAGGAGGGCTACTTTCTACACTGCTGAGATTCACATGAAATTGGCAGTTGATATGTCTCGTGTGTGTTCATTCAACTAACTTTGCTGAAATACAGTTTTTGTAGTGGTCAAGGAATGAATGACACCACAGACCCTGTCTCCTGATACATTCCTTCGCTGTTATCTGTGACCCATAGTCTTGTATTGTAACTGTTTACAATGCCTGTTGTAAGAATTGGATTTGTTAATCCAACAAGGAATGGGAACCAAATCATGAGGAATTAGGTATTGTAAGTAACAGAACCCCCTATTGACGCCACACAGTAAATACCAGTTAAATACCCGTGGAAACACATCTGTTAAATAAAGTGGTAAAATGCAGCCTAATCAGTAAAGTAGCTCAACTGTCTCAGGCCTGATTGTTGAGGAATGCAACCCTGGTTAAAGCGGACTGAAAGAGCATGGTAAATCCTGGTTAAACCAGACTGAAAGAGCATGGTAAATCCTGGCTAAAGCGGAATGAAAGAGCATGGTAAACCCTGGTTAAAGTGGACTGAAAGAGCATGGTAAACCCTGCTTAAAGCGGGTGGTAAAGCGCATGGGAAACCCTGGTTAAAGCGGAATGAAAGAGCATGGGAAACCCTGGTTAAACCGGACTGAAAGAGCAGGGTTAACCCTGGTTAAACCAAACTGAAAGAGCATGGTAAACCCTGGTTAAACCGGACTGAAAGAGCATGGTAAACCCTGGTTAAACCGGACTGAAAGAGCATGGTAAACCCTGGTTAAACCGGACTGAAAGAGCATGGTAAACCCTGGTTATACCGGACAGAAAGAGCATGGTAAACCCTGGTTAAACCGGACTGAAAGAGCAGGGTTAACCCTGGTTAAACCAAACTGAAAGAGCATGGTAAACCCTGGTTAAACCGGACTGAAAGAGCATGGTAAACCCTGGTTATACCGGACAGAAAGAGCATGGTAAACCCTGGTTAAACCGGACTGAAAGAGCATGGTAAAGTCTGTTTCGACCAGGCTATAGGAGAATGCTGTTGTGGCATTATTTGACCGACAGACAGACAGACGGGCTCCTCTTCAGCTGTTCATAATTGAAAAGGAGCGACTGACCTGGAAGTTGTTTTACACTCACACGCCAGATGTAGCATTTCACAGTTCCTCCTTCCCTCTCTTCAAATCACACAAGGTGCACAAGAAGTGCAGTCATCCTCACCCGTCTCACTTGAGATGATTTGTTCTGGTGATTAAAATGACAGTTTGACAAATAAGTGTGACCGGTCTGCCGGTGTCCTAATTGGCCTTTAAACATCATGGTTCACCAATGGAAACTGGGCCATCTCTTCTCAGCTTGGGGCTGTGGTGGACTTGTGACTGTCCCCCCCACCCTTTCTCACTCTACATCAAACACAGGGAAGCATTCTTTCATTTATTTTTTCTCTTTTTTTTAATTAATAAATGTATTGCCTTCAGAGAGTGTGTTAGTAGCTATCATGTGATGTGCTGGACTGTGTTTCTTAAAGGCTTTCTTTATGGATCCTGCTAAAGGTTATTACAATTTTCGTTAGCTTCAGTCATTCGATCTTCATAAGGTCAAGGCAATGAATAACCACTGTCAGACGGAGTCTTATATCCGTTTCTTTCTAAAAATGACCTTTGATTAATTTAAAAACAACCTTTGATTAATACTAAACACAGTCTAAAATGAGTTTACAACATTGTTTATTTTTGTTAAAACACTATGCCCGCAGGATTACTTTATTAAAAAGAAAACAGCGCTAGACCATATTTATTGCAATAGATTTGAGTCAGAGAAAGTTACAGTGGATACAAAACAAGCCTTCATGTTACTGGTCGCAACATGGGGTTGGCATCATGTCCCAGACCAGGCTGGTGTCACACATGCAGCTCAGATTATCTCCTCACTGAGTAGGGCTATATAGAATTATGATGCCCAGCTCAAAGAGACCGTCGGATAACTAATGGGATTTAGAATTAATCTACGACTGTCAAGTTCAGGTCAGGTCAATCTGAATGAATCCTAAATTGGACACTTATTTTTCTATTTTTTTTCTCCAGCATTTTAAATCTGAAGGTTGTAGGTTCTAGTCCCAGAGCAGATGAGGTAATACAGGGGCACATTTTGCTGTGCTCTTGAGCAAGGTGCTGAACCTAAATTGCTCTGGTAACTTTCTCTGGATAAGAACATTGACTAAATTGCTAAAAGGTAACCATGAAACATTTGATCTCATTATTTTCCACAGCCTTTTCTCATCTTTAGGAAGAGTGACAGTAGTTTTTGAGATGACTGTGTATACGGTCTATATTTTAAACCACCAGATCACATTGTTATTGTCCTGTTGCCCCAGCGTGATCACAGACACTTCTACATTCAGTCAGTGTTATGCCGAAAACAACCATCTACAGAAAACCTGTAACCCACCCAACCAGATAAAAGGCCATTAAATGCAATAAATGTGCCCCTTTTGACCTCCTAGCCTGCTCACTAATACTAATCTCATCTTGGCTCTCAAAATAACGCCTCAATAATATTTTTTTAGTCAGAGCTTAAACCGCATCGAAAATAGAAAGCACACAGGAATAGATGCATCCTCTCGGGTTGTGGAAACAACAAAGTGATCCCTCTTTTGTTCCCAAACATGCAAATGTCATAGTCATAGTCACGCCCTTCAGATTGCCCTGTGACATGTGACTGTATGTCTCTGTGTGCAGTGTGCTGTCTGATCACTGAGGTGTTAATGCAGAGAGTTGTGTGTGATCCCCTAGAGCCTTTTTCAGAGACTGTGTTCTGTACAATAATTTTGAAGGCGCATGTGCAGTTTGTTCACCAACCCCTCCTTCTCTCTATCCCTCTGTCTCTCTCTCACCTCTCTCTTTCCCTTTGTCTCTCTCTCCCCTCTCTCTATCCCTCTGTCTCTCTTTCTGTCTCTCCCTGTCCTTCCTATCTTTCGATCTCTCTGTGTCCCTCTCTCTCACTCTTCTCTGTCTTTATCTCCCCATCTCTCTCTCCCTCTCTCCCTCCCATTCTCTCTTCCTCTTTGCCCTCCCTCTTTTTCTTTCTCTCTCCCTCCCTTTGTCCCACTCTTTCTTACCTTACCCTCCCTCTTTCTCTCTCCCCTCCTTTCTCCCTCTCTCCCGCCCTCTTTCCCTCCCTCTTTCTCTCTCCCTCTCTCCTTCCCTTTCTCCCACTCTCTTTCTCTCTCTCTCCCTCCCTTTCTCTCTTTCTCACCCTTACCACCCTCACTCTTTCTCTCCCCCTCTCTGTATAAACACCCTTGTCTCCTAGTTATCATAGCAGCAGGGTCAGTTGAGGTTAAGAGGCAGTTGTCAAGGAGATGACGGGCAATCTCTCCCTCAGTATCAGGAATTGGCAGGGTCTCTCTGAGTGAATTGATGCTGTTTAAGCATTACACCAGATTTACCTCTAATCTGCCATGTTGTTTGTTCCGCCCAATTAGGTTTTACGAGCGGTGCGGGCTGTGATGTCGCTAGGCCCTTGTAACGCTCCCATCAACACAAAGAGCAGTGCTCTTGCAACAGCAACTTCTGTCAATGTCACTTGTAGAGTTGTGTGTCCAGTCAGGGACTTCCTCTCTTCTGTCGAGACCATACTGACACCTAAACCTGCTGTGACCAATTGAACAGGGAGAGAGAAGTCCACATTTGCTATGTTTTGTAATGTTGTTAGAATACATAAATAACTAAGAAGAATAATGAGTCTAACACATTAAAAGATCAACGAGGTGTGGTTTCCTCTTTTATCTTTCACACTTTTGCTGGCACTGTGACCCGACTGTCTGAAAAGAGAACGTGAGACTTGGTGGTGTGGTGAAAGATATTGGGCAGAGGGAACGGTAGGAGGTGAGGAAGACGAGAATGGAATGGGGGGCTAGTGAGACCTACATATATATAGAGTGGTTGTGATGTCCTACATACCCGAAGAGGAGGTGCAGAATTTCACAGCCACTTGAGATAGCCCTGTTCTCAGTGGTGCAAGTGTGACCCTCTCACCCCTCTCCCTCTGAACCTGTCAAGTTCATCCGTGCTACAGTCATTAATCACTGAGGAGATGCTGTGTATGCTCTGTATGACACAGTTCGCCTTTCACCTCCTCAGCCCCCATATGTATCCTGCCATCACTCACAAGAGAAGCACCTCAAATCAAGAGAAAGTATATCAGTGCCAGCTGTAGCTTTTTGGGGTCCCTAAGCGGTCCCTAGTGGCAGGGGGCCCCCTAGTAGTTGGAAGTCCCTGAGCGACCGCTTATGACGCTTATGCTTAGAACCGGCATGGAACTGACTAGAACACCCTTCCACAAACACGTCAAATGTATGGTCAATGACCTCATTCGGCGTGTTCATAAAGTTACGTGGTATGTTTCAGTATTTAAGCTTCTGTTGGGCAGGAGCTGAGGGTACTGTACACATGGCTGTGTTTCTCTGCATCAACAGATTGAACCTGGCATTTCAACAGGGTGTGTAGACTTTTTATATCCACTGTATGTGTTGATCAGTTAAACGTTAACAGTATACGTTGCTGTGGTCCAATTTGCCATTCAAGTGTCTGTTACCCTGCTGTGTTTAATGTGTGTAGATCTTATATGCACACCTTCAGAATGGATTTTCTCTGTTCTTATAGCACACGTAATGGAAATCAGAAAACTAGGAGTTTTTAGGGGGTAGTGATTTATCTCGACTTTGTAATGATTCCAAAACTGTCACCTGGTTCAGAGCAATAAGATATTAGTCAAACTGTGAGCCTGTCATATGAGATGGCCTGTTAGATTAATCTATTTTCACCACATTTTCAGTTCTGTTTGCAGCAAAGCTGGGGGAAATGCTTTTCTTCAAAAGCTGAACAGTGCCAAGGCAGTTTCAAATCATGCTACTGCATCTAACGACAAGGAGCTGCTTATCTCTTTCTCAGGCAGAGATTAAAAGACAAAGCAGACATGAGAGTAGTTTTTAGACAGGGAGTATTGATTCCTGCTATAATGGAAGGTGTTTGTGTGGGTATTGTTGGTCAATGGAGCAGGTTTAGGTAATTGCCCTTTACTCAGTGACCCATCACATATGAATATGGATCCTGCTATGGGTTGAGGGACTTTAGAATTGTGCAGTGCTATTTAGCAGTGAGGGTATTTTTTTCTGTGCCGTCTGAATCCTTTAGACGGTACATTTCCGATAACAGGCTTTTCGGACACGTAGGCTGCTCATGAGACAGCAGAGTAATTTACACTCAATTTGAAGGCAATCACTGGGCAATTCCCCTCCCAAAGAGAGTTCAGGCTCTTACAGTCCTTCAACCAGGGCAGTAACTCCTCTACCAGATTAGCATTTACAAGTAGACAAAAGATTACAGTCATCAGATCGATGCCTGACCATGATTAGGCAGAAGATTGGTTGTCATGAGGACTTTATTGAGGTGTGACTTATTAAGCCCTGTAAATACCATACAAATGGATTACTCTATGTTTCCTCATGTGGTCTTCACTGAGATTCTTTGAATATGCAGGACTCTTGATTTGATTTTTGAAATATTGATTTGTCATTCCTTTTTTAACTTCACTGACCCTTTGCTTGTCTCTGACTGCCAATCTCATCCCTCCCTCCTGGAGTGGGCCTTATTCAGATCTGAGATGAGATAGATACTGCTAGACGAGACATGGCAAAGGCCACTTTCATTCCTTCTCAACCTCAGTTTTCAACCCACCCAAAATGAAAAACAAGCGTATTGAAAAGTGAATCAAATAGAGTAAAAATAGATGGTGCATTTTTCATTTTGCCATGTGTGTTCGAGGTTTTTTTTTGTGTGAGAGCCTTATGGCTTTGTGGAAAACAATTGGTTGGGATAAAACATTGGATTAAACATCCCCAAGTGAATGATTGGCTGCTCTACGCTGGTATTCAGCCAATCAGCGCAGAACAGCTTTTTGTTGTTGCAGAGGAATATGAAGCTGCCTTGGACTGACAAGATAGGTGTGACTGCTTTCAAAACGGTAGTGTCATCCTCCTTTCTGGGGGCAGCAAGAAAATTAAAAAGTTAAGGTTCAACCATTAAGGATATCCGATTATTTGATGCTCCTTGACATGGATGGATTTACAGTTTTGAAACCTTCACCCATTTTCTCAAAACATTAAACACAGATCCAAATCCAAATTCAGATCCAAATTCAAATTACATTCACAAAAACCCCTAACTCTTCTTTCAAAATCAAACCCTTGCCTCAAAACCGTTTAATCTGTGCTCAAAATCAGACAAGGATTTTAGATCATACACACAGCCGGTCAATTTAAAAACACTACAGAGCATTCTTCAGACATCACATAAAAAATGGAGAACACAGCGTCCAGGGCATGTAGTTACAGATCTGAAAAAAAAAATTATAAATAGTAAACACAGTTTGCAAAAAAAAGTATAATAATCACAACTTATTTCAGTGAATATATTGAATACTGTACTGAATGTCTGTATATTCAACAGTGGCATAAAAACACAGTAGTCCACTGCAAAAGCCCAAATATCAAAGAAAACTCTAAATGAAAAGCACATTACTATAAACTCACAAGTGTTGTGCAACTGCAAAATCAAAGTCAATGAAAGATTCATTCTGCCTCTGCATCATGTCTTTGTGCTGTGTCCGACCAGAGGACTCTTCCTCCTCATCCACCACCTCTTACATGTCCTCTTCTTCCTCATCCAACACCTCTTACACATACTCTTCCTCCTCGTCCACCGCCTCTGACACGTACTCTTCCTCCTCATCCACCACCTCTTACACATACTCTTCCTCCTCATCCACCACCTCTTACACGTACTCTTCCTCTTCATCCACCGCCTCTGACACGTACTCTTCCTCCTCATCCACCGCCTCTGACACGTACTCTTCCTCCTCATCCACCACCTCTTACACGTACTCTTCCTCCTCATCCACCACCTCTTACACATACTCTTCTCCTTTGCCTTAGACCTGTACCACCTGTGTACTCTGAACTGAGTTATATTCTGAACAATAGGTTTGTCACATCATTTAGAAACATGTGTGAACTATTTTGAGTCATTGTGTGTAAACGATGAAAACTGTGTTGTAGTTGTGTTTAATTTTTGCCACCCGTGTTTACCATTTTGCAACACAAGTGCATCACAGTGCGAAATGTGATTTAATGAATGACAATGTGTTTAGAGTTTTGCAAACAGAGTGAGTGCAATTTGCAAATGGTGTCTAACTACCTGAAAGGTTTTGCTAAAAGAGTGACTGATTCAACAATTGGGTTTCGGTCGTTGAGAATTTGGTTCAAAGAATGGGATTTAGTGTTTTAACAATTCAGAAAAACTGTAATATGGTGTAAATCTCATCCATATATACCGCTGTGCAGCTAAAACTACATATGACTAATTGTCATACGCTTTATATTAAAAGTTGGTGCTAATATCAGAAACACAAATAAATTGCTAATAAACGGTTAATTTGTTAACACGTCTATTAGCATTTTCATAGGATGTCCTCAGCGTACATCCCTTGATTTAATGACACTGTAAAGCGTTTCGTTGTGGGGAACTCATTTAGCTCATTCCAGTCTGGCTTGTCTGTGGAGAGCACACTTTGACTGTGGACTTAAAGTGGGGTGCCACTGGGGGACTGATTGAGAGGGTAGTGAATTGTTTCAAAAGAGCCCGGTCAGGCAGTATAATCCTCATATTAACATGTCACTAAGGCTACTCCATTTTGTTTGTGATATAAACAGCAAGAGAAAATATTTTCATTTTTTTTGCAAATACAGACTTGGGAGTGTGTATTATGAGGAATTCTAATTTTAGAAGATTATGTGTGTATGTGAATTGATTTTAAATGAAACCAAAATCCTTAGGCAAATCACCGTCCTCAATTTGCACAGGAAACGAATCCCCAGAATTACCCAGAGGAACTCTGAATCAGCATCTTCACAAGGTCGACCAGGCCTAATCAGAATGCAGGATGTATAATTCCTTTGATTTATGTTACATCAGTATTCCCTAAATTAGGGTTTCTATTGTTGGTTGTGGGGTAACGGGCACATTTCGGTGGCCATTTTATGATACACCTTAGAACAGGGAAATAAATCAGCAATGGAACACACTGCTGGTTCAGCTGCTATGGAAACACAGTGACGGACTGTGTTAATGTATTCTTCCGCAGCTTCCTGCCACTAAAATCCATGGCAGTAGCAAGCCACAAAGCTCCACTCAGTCTAAAAATAAAAGGATGATGCAAGCCGGCAGGTTTAAACCACGTCCCTTCCGAACTGTCTGCTCTCAGGGCTGGGCGCATCACTGGCACGCCCCACCTGGAGACTGATGGAGGTCCACTGACAACCCTATTGGTTATACTGAGAGACCCATTAGTTTATTTTGATGGCGTTTAGGCTTACCAATGTGCTGGCGGCATCTTGTTTTTAAAATGGAAAATTTGTCTGCCTTGAACTTCATAGGGATTTTGGTAATAAGGACCTTCATTTACTTTGGGATTGTCAGATGGACATGTGGAAACAATTTTCTTCATGAAGAGAAACATATTAAGGGCAAATTATAATGCAACAGCACGAGCATCATGTATTTTTTTTTGTCACTGTGGATTGGCATGTGGGTAAGACACCCAATGCTCGCTGAAATATTGCAGAAAGCGGGAGCTGCAATATCAAAAGACCTCTTGCTGTGCACTTTTCCTGGACTATGAGTATGTTCTCTTTCCGCCACCAGGGAACTGAACATGTGAAAATGTCTCATGGCGGGGGCGATATTGTAAGTCACCTTGAGATGAGAATCTTTTGAAATACATTTCCTGAACACTGTCTCCAAGAGGTCCAAATGAGGATATAGACATCAAAACCTTTCTGTAATATTTGATTAGATCATAGGTGGTCAGTCAATTTCCATTGTATATTATCCCGTATACATTGATTGGTTCATTTGTGATGTTTATTTTGTGGTTTATAAATAACCTTTCAGCATATTTAAATAGATTTATTCATCGACCAGAAGAATTTACTGTGTTGTATGATATATCGAAAATCCATTTTTGATTGAAACATTGTTTGTTCTTTGTGTTTCTGAATAAAATTACCATGGGAACATACCAGAGTTGCAGTCATTACTCTTTTCTTTGAACTAGATAAAGGGCCACTTTGCCAAAATCCCCCAAAACCTTTGTTTGATCAGAACATAGAAACATTGAGCCTCTATTCTATATTTATTTTCCCATTAGGAAAGAGATTGCAAAGAGATAGCAACTTTCTGCAAATCATTTATCTAGATTGTTTGCTCGTTTCTCAGGACTTGTGTTGAATCTAGACGGAGAATTCACTGCACAGAATGGTCGTTAAACATTGTGTGACTGGAGCAATCGTGCCTTGAAAGCTGGATGAGGCTATAGAAGTCTTGTTGACTGTGTAGAATGGCTGACGTGATGACTGGCAGAATGCAGCTATCAATTCAAGATTATCTGTGAATTGATACTTGACCATGATTTAGTTAGTTCTTCTTTCACTAATTTGCCATTTGGAGGACTGCCAGTAAAGGCAATAAATACTATAAGCAGCATTTGTATAAACAGACAAATAAAGGAGGGATTGTATGTGTGTGTGGTCAATGATTTGTTCGTTTTATTCCTTCGTTTTATACACTTTCATCTCTCCAATTTAAAAGCCTCTTTTGGACTAGCATTTGGTTTTCAGCAGCAGAGATTTATATAAACCTAGCTGTCTTCTCTCCAACATTTGCCATATTGTTTTGGGAGAGGGATGGCAATACCTAGTCATGCAGATTTTGGGGATACTGTATAAAACAACCCAGAGGACTTTGAGGGCTGGCTAGAGAAGGGAAAATAAGTTTTAACTTTAAAACTCTTAAGGAGTTGAACATCCTTCTCTAGTAGTTTTATGGAACTTTATGAAACGGAAAAGGAGAGCCCTTGATTAAAGAATCTGGCAGTCTTTAGTGGACTCAACCAGTTTCTAAATTACCCAACCATCATTCACAGCTAGTGATTTATGAAGGACACAGAATTTAATTTTGAGAATTAAGACTGCAAGAAAAAGTTATAATAAACGGCAACCCCAAAAGAAAAAAAGACATGACCCAGCCACCAAAATCACCTTTGAATCCCGGTACATCAAGAGAGCTGTTCCAGAAAGTGTGGCTCGACCTCCAGTTATATCTGGGTTAGAGAGGAAAAAGGGGAACAGACATTCCTATTTAAAACAGACCAGAACATCCTGAGATTTGTTGTTGATAGTGTGCTTCTACAGCTTTTGTTTTGTCTTGTATACTACAGGCATTTACCTTTGCAAGCATATGCTACGAGCCATCGCAACGTGTAGGCTAATTTAAATAAACACATTGGCAGCATTTTTTTTTTTTACGATATTTCCACTTTTGCCATTTGACATGCTGCGATAAGTATAGCTATTTCTGCCTGAGCGAGGTGACGTGCTAAATTCAGCACTGTGAATAGCACCATCGCTGTCATGATCAGTGCCTGTCTGTCTGCCTCCCTGCCCACAGAAACCTGCTTGGATGGACAATGGCGATCAAATGAATGACCAGCCAGCTTGGGTGGCAGACCTGTGTAGGGACTTTTTCTTGTGGAACACAAAGAGAGTGAGAGAGGAGGGACCGAGAGAAAGAGGTTGGACAGCACACACCGAACTTCGTGACACGTTCCGTAACCTACATGGTTGTTATGGGAAACACTGTGAGGAGATGTAGGGGAAGAGCCGGCAGATGGAACTGTCCATCCCTCTTCAAAGGGCTGCTGCACTCTGCGTATATCTTGTCAGCCGGGACTCAGTCGGCATCTAAACGCCGGTAGTGGGTGAGGGGAAAAAGAGGAGTCAAACCCGGCAGAATCTCAACCAGGGACTGAGAGGGAGATGGAGGAACCAGATGACTGAGGCCAGACCCGTGGCACATCTGTGGCCGCTGCGAGTGATCCTCTGAGACAGAAACTGTGAGGAAGAGGAGCCCTAGAGTGATGCAACAAACCTAAACCTTCTCCATCTGATGACGCCCCATTCTGCAGGTTGATATGTTGTCACCATAAAGACTGCTGATACATTTTCATCATTCACACAGCACATCTGCTGAGTTGCCCTGCTCTATTTGAAACTGAGCTAAGAGGGAAATGTGTGTGTGTGTGTGTGTGTGTGTGGTTGTGTGTTTGGTTGTGTGGTTGTAACACAATGGTTAGGATGTAGCAGGTGCAGTATAAAGGACCACTGTGGGTTAGTTGGTTGTTGCGTAATCAGAGCCCAGGTGAATCATGAAAAGGATGTTCAGATGGACCCACTGCCAGTCCCAATGAGTTAACCTGGTCTCACGAGGCACTGTAGAGTGGATGGCAAAAGGCTGCTGACCTCAATATCTCAACTCAGATTAGACATGCCAGTGATGGTTACAAAGTGTACCTTTTCATAGCAGCCACAACAAGGAAGGCACCAGGCAGCTGTCAAACTCAGCTGGCCCTTGAATGGCCTTAACTTAGGGGCCAAATATTTCTAGCCTGGTAGTTCTCAACCTGTCTAAAGTCTCCAGAGGTCACAAAAGCCTTTTCTGTATCTGGAAATGTTTTGATTACCCTACAGTAATCCTGGATAACAAATCATTTTGAATCATCCAGGATAACGAATGAATCATCTAGGATAACAAATCATTTTTTAGAGTCATGCTAGGGCAGTGTGAATTGTTGCCACTGCCGAATAAGGGTCCAGACTGATTTAAAAATCTAATAGCATTGTTTGGGTAAATGCTGTTGTGATGTTGCTGGGGCTCTATTGTGTGGGGAAGTTGAAAGAGCTGCAAGGGAAAGGTTCATTAATGCATTTGTCATTTACATTACAATTTGTCATTTGTCATTACAAATTAGATTACCTTACAGGTGCTGGTCATATAATTAGAATATCATCAAAAAGTTGATTTATTTCAGTAATTCCATTCAAAAAGTGAAACCTGTACAATGTATACATTCATTCCACACAGACTGATATATTTCAAGTGTTTATTCCTTTTAATTTTGATGATTATAACTGACAACTAATGAAAACCCCAAATTCAGTATCTCAGAAAATTAGA
>JACXGI010009837.1:0-29271 GCA_016801175.1 Esox masquinongy | reverse complement strand
GAGGAGTAAATATTTTAGTGTTTTTCAAAAAATCCAAAATGGCGGAAAATCCATCATGGCGGACTTATGGGTCCCAATGGCAAAAATGTTCATCATGAGCAGATACACCTATGTACCAATTTCCAAGACTCTAGGTCACAAGGTGTGGGCGTGGTGAGCTTGCAAAAAGTGCAACTTTGGAGGCTTGTGACAGCGCCACCATGAGGCCGACATGCATGCCACTGAACCAGAAGTGGCGGCCCTTGGCCCTTTACAACCATAAAAATTTGGGCACCTTTAATCCATTTCATCTCACGGGAATTTGCAAAAAAACTGAATAATAATAATAATTTTTTGCTGGAATAATAATAATAATAATAATTAAAGCTGCCAGCAGCATTTAGCGGGTTTCAACATCGGAGCTACTATTAGCCCGATTGGAATTTTTTTTCAACTTATATCCATAGTTACAAGCAATAAGACATCTATGTTTTTTCCTCTTATAGTGCCCCCATGTGACCAACTTGAAACATCATTGACACAAAGTAAAGACACAACCCTGATCATGTGCACCAAGTGTAATCTCACTGAGTGACAAAGAACAACAGATATTGTGTTATGGCTATTATGCCACAACTGTTTGGCCAAACTGAATTTACTTGCATGTTACATTGCAATAGTTTTCAGGACATTTACCTCATATGTTATCATAATACAATATTCTACAACAGATAAATATGGATACTTCAAATGTCTGACACTATCAGAGCAGTATAACACCTAAAGCACCAAACAATGTAACTAGGCTTGAAATTTTCAAAATGTAATAAATGTAGCCTAATTGTATGGTAAATATAACTGAATGGATTTTTATCAGTCTTCCCCAGTGCAGAGCATATTAATGAATTCACCTTTTGCTTGTTGTACGATAATGATGGGGTCAGAAGAGATAATAATTTTAATTTTCAAAGGTATGTTTACTTAAGTATGTATATTCTATATAATCAACATCAATGATTGAGCAAACTATTTCTTTTAGAATTGTTTAATTTCGATGATCAGAAGACTATTACAGGTGGCAACAATAAAACCAATACCTTTCCAGATTTTCATTTATTTGGAAAATGCCCTCCCTATTCTTACTGTAAAAATATGTTGACTTTGGTAGGGCATGGGCATATAGCCTATGTACCCATGTGTTATTCTTAAATTACAAGTCAGATTTCATTTTATTTAACTGCCATGTCTACAATTTAAAGGTACAATTGATAAGTTTATCCCTCAGTTAGAAGTGGAGCTGTAGAAACCAATGAAAACTGAGAAATGACTAAACTACTGAGAATGGATTATCTACTGAGGCTTAAACACATAACACACTATCTACCATTTTTAATAGCTGAATCATTGGTTATAATGTTCATGTCACAAGAATGATTTAAGGTGAACTAATGCTGGTTTAGACTGAGACTCTTCTAGCATTTATTTTTGATGAAATAATCATGGCAACGTTGCCTTCCACTAAACATTTGCTTATATTAGCAAGTCATTGTACAAATGAAAACAGAATTATCTTAGCTACATGAGCATAGATTAGCTACTAAGGCTTGACAGCATGACACCATCTCTAAATGGTCAGATTATTATTATCTAAACCGTATGTTATAATGTTCATGTCACCAAAATGATTTTTGGAGGACTAATGTTATATTGAACTGAGGTTAGTTAAATGTATTTCAATTAGCAAACGTTACTAGCTACTAGCTAGCTAAACTAGCATTATTTCACCTAATGTTACTAGCTAGCTAATGTCGATAGCATTTATCGCTAACGTTAGCCATTTTTTTTACTCTGCAATGCAGTTTTTTAAAATGAAATAATCATGGCAACATTGCATTCCACTAAATATTTGCCTATAGTAGCAAGTCATTGTACAAATGAAAACAGTGGATAAATTAGCTACTGAGGCTGGAATTCATAACAACATATCTAAAAGGCAAATTATTAATACCTAAACTGTCTGTTAAAATGTTCATGTCAACAGAATCATTTTAGATGCAGTAACTAGCCAGACTCCTAATAAAAGCCACTAGCTGCTAACTAATGAGGCAATATGAATTCCATGTACGGTATAGTGTGTTGCATTCAGGGATAAAGAGGGACAACAATATATAGCTTTGCTGGATGTAGCACAGTGGGGACAAGGCTGCTAGTTTAGATGTTCCTATGTTACGTCCTGTGGAAGATGGAAAATGTTCACGATTTATTAAAATAAAAACTTCTCAGAGACTGGTATAACAGTTGATTATTTCAAGTTTAATTATGTGGCGCCACGGGAACAAGCATCATGACAAAAAGAGAATATAAGTACAGAGACCAACACAGAGTAAGTCATGACAGATTGTTCTGCTTATGCATTTCAAGTTTCAAGCTTATATTCTCTTCCAACAGTACAGATGATGGAATTAGCATTTGCAGAATGTACATACAAGGAATAGTCGCCACTATGGGGTAGTCTAAAAATGCAAGGTTGCACTCAGATGGCTCCAAGAAGCACAGAGAATCATAGACTGTCGGTTGCCCAGACAACCCGGTCAAAGGCTGAGATATATCAATCTGGACAGTTACTATATGGAGACTTAAGTTAACTATACTCTTCCCAATAAGGAATAGAGCTCTGTTCACCTGTAGGATGTAAGTAATAATAACCCCTGCTGTTCGAGAGCTTCCTCCTAGAGAACAGTTTCTTATGGCGGTTTTATGCCACTGGCAGAGGCCTGTTTCTCTTACTGCTAAAAGGAGCCAAGGCCCTGCGCAGCCGACATTCCATTCATCACTGCCCCTGAACACAAAACTCTGGCCTTATAAGTTGGAGACAGAGAGAGACAAGTCTTTCAGTATATGTGTAATTGATCAAGCATACAGAATACAAAACCCTTCTAATAAGATAATGAATAAATAAGAATGACAATAAATTAATTTTCTACAGTCCTAACTAGTTTTATCTCAGTTAGGTAGCTGGCTCTCCGATCACACCACCTGAAAAATGCGCACATAGGCAAGCTAGAAGACTGCTACGTACCAAAGGAAAAGCTCATTATGGCAAACTCGAAATCTGATTGGTTGAAGACTATGACAATCAACAACCTCCTCCCCATTTGCTTCAACAGAAGATGGGATTAACTTGAAATTCTATAGGTCTCAGGATAGATTTTCACCAGGAGACAGCCCATGTGGAAAATCTGATTGCATAAAAGCTCTGATTTATCTGAGCAGCACTGGAAACAGCACAACCTAGGGAGAGAAAAGCAATGAAACTACGTCAGTAGACTGATGGGAACAGAATTTGTAAAATACATCTAGCGTTAATGAAAATACATATTAAATTATAAAAATATAATTTTCTGATTCTGATATCACTAGGCCAGCAAAAAAGGCCTCTGGTGAGCAGCAGTTTCGAAAAATATCTTCTTGTATACCAAATAATAACTTTATGAATTTGTCAATGTTTTGTAATTATTAGCGACATAAAATGTTAACTAGCATGTCATTAATGACCATTTCTGAAATTTCTATCGTAGTTAAAAAATACAACCCCATTCCCAAATATCATCTACCTTACTATTTTGTTCAATTGCATTATATTTCGTTCTTATTGATGTTGCAAATGACAGACTAGAGCGTTTTACCTACCTTACTTGCCTTCCGGTAAAGAAAAAAGACTGATCAACTTAACATTACATGATGTCTGGTCTGCCACACATGTGGTATTCCACGATTTGCAGCTTGTCTGCTAAAGATTGTTTATCAAACAAAGTCAGATACAGGTGACAAGATGAGTGACTCAGAGACAGGAAGGTAATCAAGATTTGAACTTCTGGTCAGATTGGTGAATCATCTTTTTCAACCATCTGATCGCAGAGACGTTTGGTCCCAGAATTCAGTGGAATGAAAACAAAAATGGCTGCGCACGTAAACAGTAATTAGCCAAATAAGCTCAACATAACCTTCATAAAGGTGTTTTTCACTGATGGTATTTGTCCATTACTAAATATGCAAGAATCGGAATTAATTATTTTTCATCATCTTTAGTGAAATAGTGAATAATCACGTAAATAAAGGCATTATTAACACACAAACCATTGTCTGCTGGTTAGCATATGTTTTATTGTATAAGTGGAGTGATCATCAGGAAAATAACACATCTTAGAAGGTTGCTCAATAAATATTCAGTATACTCTCTAACAGTACTACTGCCCTAAATAGTTTCAAAATATAACTTTAACCAGTTGAAATCAGAATATTGCTCCATATCTAATAAGCAACATGGTGTTTATGGGCTGCTGTGGTGGCAATTTTTGTTGTCATAATATACAATTCTGGAATTGTCAGTGCATACTGAAATAATATGCATTAAGAAATCACGCTGAGGGGCCTTCAGTGATATTTTAAAATGTACTTGTGAAAAGGTTTAAATCTTTCATTTGATGCTATAGAAGTAGCGTTTGAAGCATTTTTCACAAATTCAGAATTGCTGAAAAACCATTACGCCCGACTTAATGGGTCCCAATTGCAAATATGTTCCTTTGGAGGAGATGGACTTATACACCTCTTTTCAAGATTTTATTTTAAATATGGTGAGCGTGGTGAGCTTGCAAATGTGGGGAATCTCAATAGCGCAACCATGTGGTTGATTAAAAAAATCTTTGCAGTCATTATTGTCGTATCATCTTTGTTAACATACGCACCAAGTAGAAT
The DNA here is from genome assembly GCA_016801175.1 of Esox masquinongy. Taxonomy (NCBI): domain Eukaryota; kingdom Metazoa; phylum Chordata; class Actinopteri; order Esociformes; family Esocidae; genus Esox; species Esox masquinongy. The sequence goes on along the minus strand of JACXGI010009837.1, from coordinate 24,537 downwards.
CATAATACCATTATCCTTATAGGAAATGTCTATATTTGTGCAAAACCACGCCCCTGCACATGTTCATCTGTCAATGGCGGCCATGATTTTTAACAAACTGGCTTGATTGATATAACTTTTGAAGACCAAATATCAAAGTACGTGATGATCGGACATTTGGTGCCAGAGGAATTAATTTTGGTCCAAAATTGCGTAAAATCCATCATGGCGGACTTTATGGGTCCCAATGGCAAAAATGTTCATCATGAGCAGATACACCTATGTACCAATTTTCAAGATTCTAGGTCACAAGGGGTGGGCGTGGTGAGCTTGCAAGAAGTGCGACTTTGGAGGCTTGTGACAGCGCCACCATGAGGCCGACATGCATGCTACTGCACCAGAAGTTGCGGCCTTTGGCCCTTTACTACCATAAAAATTTGGGCACCTTTTTATCTCACAGGAATTTGCAAAAGACACCCTTTTTTGCCGGAATAATAATAATAATGAACCGGAACAAACACAATAGGGTTTCACCAGTGAACAGCTGCAACCCTAATAATAATAATGAACCGGACAAACACAATAGGGTTTCACCAGTGAACTGCTGAAACCCTAATAAAATGAACAAAAACAATAGGGTACCAGTACCTATGGTACTTTGTCCCCTAATAGTAATAAAACCAACAAAAACAATAGGGTACCAGTACCTATGGTACTTGGTCCCCTAATTAGTTAACGATTCCACTTGATATGAGTTAAAGTAGGTCCCCTCTATGAGTCTACCCCATGAAGAGAAATTTTACTGTAGCATTTTGGAGAAATTGACATTTAAAAGTATAGTGCATCTCTATGGAGATGTGGGTGCAGTCACACTTAAAGCCACATTATAGCCTCAATTCCCATAATTAGTTAATTATTCCACTTGATTTGAGTTAAGGTATGTCCGCTCTATGTGTTGACCATATAAAGAGCAATTTTACTGTAGCATTTTGGAGAAATTGAAATGTATATTGCATCTCTATGGAGACGTTGCTGCTGTCACACTACACATTACAGCCTCAATTCCCAGAATTATTTAACCATTCCACTTGATTTGAGTTAAGGTATGTCCCTTCTATATATGCACCACGTAAATAGAAATTTCACTGTAGCATTTTGGAGAAATTGAAAGGTATATTGCATCTCTATGGAGACGTTGCTGCTGTCACACTTAAAGCAACATTACATCCTCAATTCCCATAATTAGTTAACCATTCCACTTGATTTGAGTTAAGGTATGTCCCCTCTATGTGTCCACCACATAATGAGCAATTTCACTGTAGCATTTTGGAAAAATTTAAAGGTATATTGCATCTCTATGAAGATGTCGGTGCTGTCACACTTAAAGCCACATTACAGCCTCAATTCCCATAATTAGTAAAAGATTCTACTTGATTTGAGTTAAGGTACATCCCCTCAATGTGTATACTACATATAAATACATTTTACTGTAGCATTTTGGATAAACTTACATTGAAAGTTATAAGGTGTCTCTATGGAGACGTGAATGCTGCTACATTTAAAGCTACAGTGAACGGTCAATTCCCATAATTAGTTAATGATTCCACTTGATTTGAGTTAAGGTACGTCCCCTCAATGTGTCCACCATGTATAGAGCAATTTTACTGTAGTATTTTGGAGAAATTCACATTTAATGCATCCTATGGCAACTTGAATGCTGCTATATTTGAAGCTACAATATATGCTCAAATCCCATAATTAGTTAATGATTCTACATGATGAGTTAAGGTCGGTACCCTCTTTGTGTACACCACATATAAAGACATTTTTCTGTAGCATTTTGGAGAAATTTACATTGAAAGCTATAAGGTGTCTCTATGGAGATGTGAAACCTACATTTAAAGCTACAGTAAACGGTCAAATCCCATAATTAGTTAATGATTCGACTTCATTTGAGTTAAGTTGTGTCTCCTCTGTGTACACCACATGTAGAGCAATTTTACTGTAGCATTTATTTTTTATTTTACTCTTAGATGTGAATTATACAATTCACCAGTGTACATGTTCACCAGTGAGGAAGATGAGCTGCACAGGCCTACAGAGGGACAGTGTGGGGATGACAACAGCAGTAGTGACTATTTGAATGGTAGCTCTAGAGATGAGGCAGAGGGAGCAAAGTAGAATAAACGAGGGATGTTTAGGTAATGATTAGAGGAGAACTGCAAATGGTCATGATATTGTATGTGTTTGTCTGCAATAATACACAATGTGTATTATGGTCATGTGTAAATTAGTAAATGAGTGGAGGGAAGGAACTCCTGCTCTCTCGCTCTCTCTCACACACACACACAAATATACCCACACTTAGACATAAACACACACAGGGGTTTGTGTAAAATTACATATAGTTAAGTGGTTTGTATTGGTAATTGGGGGAAAGGGGGTGCTTATGTTTTTTTTACATTGTTATCTTTTTTCCTTTTCAGTAGTTGGAGAAGAACTGAGTTTAAGCACCAGTCTACTGCTACAACAAGCTGCTTCATTGCACCAGACGAGCTCTACACTCCACAAATGTATTTCTCCAAATTCTTTGACAAGGAAATCTTTGCGGTCATTGCTCATCAGACAAACTTGTATTTGTGTCAGCTCATTGGATGCATTCTTATGTATGCATTATTCATTGGAATAAAGCTGATCATGGGTATAGTGAAAATGCCTGCAATGGAAAACTACTGGGCAACAGATACAAGATATGACAAAATAGCAAATGTCAACCCACTCAAGAGGTACAAATGTTTATCCAGGAAGCTCCACTTTCAAGATAACATGAGCTCTGACTCCAGTGAATACTGCCTGGTGAAAGTAAGGACTGTACTTGACCACATAAGAAGCAAGGGTATGGAAATGGTGAGTGAGAACCAGTTCTCAATTGATGAGATGATGGTTCCTTACAAAGGCAAAAAAGCTGGAAGTCTGCGGCAGTATCAGTATCTACCCAGCAAACCCCCAAAAAATGGGGGTTCAAGATTTCTGTGCGCTCTGATGTGTCTGGCTTTGTGCATGAATTCATGGTTTACACAGGAAAGTCTACATTTGATGGTGCTATTCAAACTCTAGGCAAAGAGTTTGGGTTAGGTGCAAATGTTGTTCTGCAGCTATGCAGAACCATCAGAAACCCCTCCGACTGCATTGTCTATTTTGACATTTTTTTCACAGTGTTGAGTTTGATAACTCATCTAAAAGAGTCTATGGGCCTCAGAAGTTTGGTCACCGTTTAAAAGAACCGCTTGATGGGTTGTAGTTTGGAAGAAGATTGAGACCTCCTACGAAGAGGCAGCTTTGAATTTTGTGTAGACAATGACGCAAAGCTTGCTATGGTAAAATGGGCCGACAACAAAACAGTCAGCTTGATGAGATCTTGTGCTTCTGTCAACCCTGTTGCCCAAGTGAGATGCTACTCTAAAGAGGAAAAGAGGAAGATAAGTGTGCCATGACCTAAGATTGTGTCTGAGTACAACACTCACATGGGAGGAGTGGATTTGGCTGATATGATGATTGCCCTGTATCGCACTCCCGCAAAGTCCCACTGGTGGTACTTGGGCATATTAAATATACCCTAACCCTTTTCGCAGATGGTTGACATTGCTGTCAATAACTCACGGCTTCTCCACCGGTGTGGTCCATTGCCAATAGGATATTGCTAGTGTGGGGGCAGCAGAGGTGTGGACTCAAGTCACATGACAGCATCTCCAAAACATCTCTCAAATTGCTGAATATGTTAATGCGGTACTGAAAGAAAGGTGTCAGAACACACAGTGCATCGCAGTTTGTTGCGTATTGTAGCCGCAGACCAGTCAGGGTGCCCATGCTGACCCCTGACCACTGTCGAAAGTCCCTACAATGGGCACGTGAGCATCAGAATTGGACCACAGAGCAGTGGAAGAAGGTGGCCTGGTCTGATGAATCACGTTACCTTTTACATCACGTGGATGGCCGGGTGCATGTGCGTCGCTTACCTGGAGAACACATGGCACCAGGATGCACTATGGGAAGGAGGAAGCCAGTGGATTTTTTGATGTGATCGTGGTTTCTATGTTGAACCGCGGTTTAAGCACATTTTTAACCGTTCAGAACTCATAGCGGCCGTCAATGGCCTTCCTTTAGAATGCTATAGCATCCATGGACGGCTGTGTTTCTTTAACAATAATATTTGTGTAAATATCACAAACTCGACCTGATAAAAATGTGTTACTTCATTCCTGTGGATGTTGTCATTAATAAGTAACCATAAAGTGGGTGTGCTGTCATTTGTCTTTTTTAGTTTTTAGAATTTCTTTACTCAAAATGCTAGCGCCAAAGCAGTCATGATTTTTTACGTTAGAAGAAGCTATTTCTGTGTTGTTTCATGATAGGAAGTTGGAAACGTCCTTCATCTATGAAAGTGACAATGATGTCGTGGTGAGTAACAAATACACTGCGGATATATGTTTGGTGTTGTCAATATTTGATGCTGTGAAATGTTGGTAATATCTTTTAGATGGCAATAGTAACCCTGTCGTGATAACTTGATAGGCGAGCGCATCAGCTGTGGAGCTCGAACGGTTGCTTGCTCAGTCTTTAAAACGTTTTAAAACGTTGCAGTATTTAGCTGTGTAGTCGGCTAACCCCTCATTCACACATAAGCAGCATGCCGTTGTTGAAAGTGGAACCACCCCATTGCTAGCCATTCAAGAAAGGCTTCCCGCCCCACTCCTTGAAGTGGGATGGCAGCGCTGGCCATGGTGGAACGGTAGGCGGGAAAAAATTGAGCAGTGTTCTATTTTTTTTCCCTTCTCCGTCACGGAAAGCCAATCAGAGCAGAGTGAAAAACCAATAGGAAAGCTTGTAGGAGGTACTACAATACTGAATAGTCCATAACCTAACCAACACGTCGGACGAACAGCTAGTTTTACTGCTAGTTCAAGAACAGGAGGAAATCTATAACATCACACTCAAGGTCTATCGAGATAAGATTAGATTAGATTCAACTTCATTATCATTGAACAGTACAAGTACAGTACAATCAAATGCAGTTAGTATCTAACCAGTATAAGAAACAGTATAGCGTGGTCAAGGATTGCTCAGTCTCTGACCTAAAGTTACCCTTGATCAGTTAACACATAGTATGTACACTGCGTGCACAAATATTAGGCAAATCGTATTCCTCAAGATTTATTTTATTGTTGAACAAACAAAATGCTCTCAGTCAATCCAAAATATAATTGAACCTCAAACCTGAATATTAAACAAAGGAAAAGTGAGTTTTGATCTTTCTCAGGGGAATACATAAGAGTGCAGAATTATTAGGCAACAATTGGTGTGCAGAAATATTAGGCAACTAATTAAAAAAAATAATTTCTCCCAACTCATGTGTTCATTCTCAATTTTTAAAGTAAGTGTAACAAATAAATTACACAAAATTACAAATAATTAATTTTTGTCCTTTCAAAAATATTCAGTGTGACCAATATAACCACCCTTCTTTTCAATAACTGCCATGAGCCTTCCATCCATGGAATCTGTCAGTTTCTTGATCTGTTCACGATCAACTTTCGCTGAAGCAGCAACCACAGCCTTCCAAATGCTGTTCAAAGAGGTGTATTGTCTTCCCTGACAGTAAATCTCATGTTTGAGAAGGGCTCACAAATTCTCAATAGGATTTAAGTCAGGAGAGGAAGTCATTATTCGGGCATCATTGTGGCCCTTGCTGGCTAGCCACGCAGTGGAGTACTTGGATGCATGTGAGGGAGCATTGTCCTGCATGAAGATCATGGCCTTCTTGAATGCTGAGGACTTCTTCTTGTACCACTGAAGAAAGTATCTTCCAGAAACTGGCAGTAGGTTTGGGAGTTGAGTTTCAGTCCATCTTCAACCCGAAAAGGTCCAACTACCTCATCCTTAATGATAGCAGCCCATACCAGTACCCCTCCTCCATTTGGCTGGCACCTGACTGTAGTGGTGCCGTGTGTCCATTAGTGATCCAGACACGGGCCCATTCATCTTTGAAAAATCTGTCTTCAGGTATTTCTTTGCCCAATCTATACAGTACATTTCAAATCTTATTCAGTGGTGGTCGTGTTTCAGCCATCTTGACCTTGGCCATGTCTCTGAGCACTTGACACCTTGTACTTCTGGACACTCCAGGTAGGTTGCAGTTCTGGAATATGATGGCACTGGAGGATAATGAGTTCCTGGTAGCTTCACGTTTAATTCTTCTCAAGTCTTCTGCAGTTAATTTGCGTCTTTTCTTCATGCATTTTTTGCACCCCAGTTGACTATTTGCAACAAAACCTTTGATTTGTCCGGTGGTCATGCCTCAATAGTTTAGCTATTTCAAGAGTGTTGCATCCATCTGAAAAGCATTTTACAATTTTTGACTTTTCAGCGTCAGTTAAATCTATTTTTTGGCCCATTTTACCTTAGGTCATGAAGCTGCCTAATAATTAAGCACACCTTGATAATTGTACGCGCAGTGTATGTATGTACTAGCTACCTGCTACAGTAGATGTATTTTTTTTTTTACCACAAATGGCATACACCCATTTTCATTAATGAACCATTTCTGCGGGGCTGTCACGGTTCTCTTGAATTGCTAGTAGGCTATAACAGAGAAATCCGCTCAAATCCTGTGTATTCTTTTGTGAATTTCATTTTAATGAACGCAGATTGCTTTACTACTCTGTTTTGTTTATGTTGGGCCCGCCTTTTTTTCCTTGAACGCAATAGGCTACTTTTCCCAGCTTAACGTAAGTAACTGATTGGTCAAAACAGCAAAGGCTGGACAATTTCAGCAAGCGATTTCACTGCTTATGTGTGAATGAAGGGTAACTAGTTGAATGTTTAACAGTGTTTCTTCCAATTTCATTAATATATGCAAACTGCAATAACTAACTAGACAACAAATTGTCTGGTTCAGTTCGTATATGTCAGACTATAGAAAAGTTGTCGCTTTGAAAGCGATAATGATGTCGTCGTGAGTAACAAATACACAGTAGATATATGTTTGGTGTTTTCCATATTTGATGCTGTGAAATGTTGGTAATATCTTTTAGATGGCAATAGTAACCCTGACGTGATAACTTCAAAGGCGAGTGCAACAGCTGTGGAGCTGGAATGGTTGCTTGCTCAGTCTTGTAATTGAAAATGTAGTATTTAGCTGTGTAGTTGGCTAACTAATTGAATGTTTTATCGCGTTTCATCCGATTTCATTCATATATGCAAACTGCAATATCTAAACAGACAACTAATTGTCTAGTTCAATTCGCTTGTCAGATTATAGAAAAGTTGTCTGGCCGCAAATGTGTTTCGCTTGTGGGGCGACGAGCTGTCACTTTCACTAGCTAGCCAAGATTCGAGCCAGTAATGTTGTGCTTTGCTGATGACGTCGTCACTTTATCAAGATGTCCTGCATCTACCGATCACATTAGTCGTGACTACCTCGAATGATTGCTTGCTCAATCTCGCCCAAAAAGAGTCGTAATGTTTCGTTATACAAACTTAGATGATCGTTCTTGTTTCTACCGCGATCAGTCATATAGAAACAACCACAACTGCTTGCTGGAGTTAGTTTACTATCTGGTAGTGTTGTCACGTTACCAAAATTTGGACATCTATCCTGATACCAAGTGTAGAATCGCGGTACTCTGTACTGAAACAATACTAATGATTTAGTAATTTGACAATGGTTTAGTCTTTCATTTTCAGTTGGAACTTTTTACAATGTGTATTAAGCATAAATAAAATGAGCTTTAAATAAACAGAATACTTAAAAATATACAACTGAAAATAAAATATATTTTGCAAAAAACATCACAAATATGAAGACAGAATTTGAATATTGAATGATTTTGTGAATAAATTATTTTGTAAAAAATACATATTTCTGACGAATTAAATTCATTATTTTATTCCTGGATTCATTTATGACTATTTGCAATGGGATTTGTATCACAAAACAAACACCTGTTGCTCTTTAAACACTTTATAGAGGTTTGGGTGATTGTCATTTAAATGCTTAGCGATGTTGTTAGTGTTGCCTCCCTTCGCTGAACATGATTTGATGCACTGCTTGCATATCAGTGCTTCTAAGTTTTCGGGGTCGCTTTTTTCATTGGTTAGGAAACGAAAGTAGCACAATATCTCACTCCGAGCTCCTTGTTTATCAACAAGTTTTGCTTTTGCAGCTGCAAGTTCTCCAGCTGTAGCCATCGCTAATCCACGACTATCCTCCTTTTGCCCCTTGGCTCAGGCTCAAACACACACCCGCCACATGTAGCAGAGCACGGGCATGATGTCACACGCACGTCCACTTTTCTTAAAGACACGGTACAGATTTAATCGCAGAGGTTCAACTGCCTGTTTCGGCGCATAAAAGTACCATTTTTTCTTAATGCTAGTATAATACTGTTCCTAAAAAGCCAGTACCTCGGTACGGTACCAGTACACCGTGCAACACTATTATCTGGATAGTCTATCAGTCGATTAGAGATATTGAGTAGTGGCAAATGGGTGCTGTGCTCGCAGAGCGAGAGTAGTAGGAAGAGTGAGAGGTCGATTTTTCAGTGTATACAAAAAGGGAGAAAACGATTTATATTATTGCAAGTTACATGGACGTGGTTTCAAATTAAAGAAGATAATGTGCTCTTTAAAACAAACTTTAAATTTTTATTTGTTCTTAGTTCTTGTGCTATATCTGTTTGTTTGAAATGTGTGAAAAAAATATTACTTATTTTGAGAATTCTCAGTAATGTACAGCAGCATTCTAGAATTCTATTGGGGTCTAAAAGGTTAATGAGATGGGTCAGACCATGGTCACACTTTTGTTTGCATCCATCAAACATGTTTCTAATGCCCGTGTGCACCCTGTAGCGTGACAGAACAGTTAACAAAGTTAGTTTTTTAATTTGACTGAAAGGGAATTATATTGTTAATCACAATTATTTCTGAGACTATTGTACAGCAACATTTGGAATTGTTACAGCTCTAGTCATTGGCCGCTTTCAGCAGGATAATGCGCCCTGCTACAAAGCAAAAATCGTTCAGGAATGGTTTGAGGAACACAACGAGTTCAAGGTGTTGACTTGGACTCCAAATTCCCCAGATCTCAATCCAATCAAGCATCTGTGGGATGTGCTGGACAAACAAGTCCAACCCACCTCGCAACTTACAGGACTTGAAGGATCTGCTGCTAACGTCTTGGTGCCAGATACCACAGCACACCTTCAGAGGTCTAGTGGAGTCCATGCCTCAACGGGTCAGGGCTGTTTTGGCGGCAAAAGTGAGACCTACACAATATTAGGCAGGTGGTCATAATGTTATGGCTGATCGGTGTATTTAAAAGCACTCTAGATTTGCATAAATTAAGTATACTATTACTCTTGTTAAAAATATGAAATGGTATTAGGTTTCAAGGTTTCAGGGTTTATTTGTCAAATGCACTGAAAAACACCACGTCATCCTGTACAATGAAATTCTTATGACATGGCACCCGACAAACTACGGAGTTAGAGTAAAGAAGAAGAATATATAGGCAAAAATGTAGCTAGACAGAAAATAATAAAATAAATCAACAATATACATTCTGTAACACTGTACACTAGCAGCACTTAAAAAAAAGAAGAGTACTGTAAACTAGCAGCAATCTGGGTAGTATTATTGGCAGTATATTTAGATATGGCAAGTATGGCAACAATATACATAACATTGTGACCTTGCAGCAGTTGATGGAGTATTGAAATATTAGATACGAGTGCATTAAGCTTATGAATGGTAGTATAGCACACTACAACTACATAGTGAGAATTAAAAAGAGAATTTAAACACAGCTTTAAACACAATATCGAGGATAATGCATCGTGCATTATGATCATGGATCAATGTTACTGATTGTGGAGCCTTATGGCCTGAGGGAAAAAAACTGGATTTGAGTCTGGAAGTGCGTGCTCTGATGCTCCGGTAGCGTCTACTAGACGGCAGCAGTGTGAACAGACCATAGCCTGGGTGGTTGTGATCTAAGATGATGTTTCGTGCTTTCCTCAGGCATCGGAGGGGAGATGGTAGCCGATGATGCACTCCACAGACTTTACCACTATCTGGAGGGACTTGCGGTCTGCAGCGGAGCAGCTGCTGTACCAGGCAGTAATGCAGCCTGAGAGGATGCTTTCAATGGTGCACCTGTAGAAGTTGGTGAGAGTTTTTGCAGACATGCCAAATTTCTTGAGTCTCCTCAGGAAGTATAGTCATTTTTGGGCAGTGCTGAGTTCGCTTGTCTGGACCAGGTGAGGTCATCCTTGATGAACACACTGAGAAACATGAATTCAGAGACTCTCTCCACTTCAGCTCCATCGATGTGTATGAGGGCATGACCCCCCCCCCCTTTAATGCCAGTTTATGGCATTATAATAATACGGTACATGTACTGTTTGAAGTAATCGAGGGAATGAAACAGTATGACTCTGTTGGATTGGAACTATTTCCTGACAATGTCGGTGTGTTAGTGTGACTGCGACTGTGGACTGTTCGACTGACGTACAACCCTGAAGCCCTGCCTTAAGCAAACACAGTCCTCAACACAGCATTAACACAGACAGACCGCCTGTGACTATCAAGCAGTCGGCAGATTTTACAAAACATGTCTCAAGAATGCAACCAACCGTAGTTTGAAGAACCCAAGGCTGAGGACTGGCTGTGTGACGCCTTGGATGACAACGCTGAACCCTGCTACGGTACCCCGGACCCAGACAGCTCGATTCCACCGGTTTACCCACCAACAAACTACCAATGGCTTGACCGGCTTGGCACTCAGCTAGGACCCTTAATCTGTCATACCTGTCAAATGCTGACAAGAGTTATCACAAAATGGACAAAAGCCTTGCCCCTGCTGGTTTTAAAGATAATCAAACCAACATTGGGTATGATCCTGGAACACGTTGCTGCGGCCATTCTCCACAAAGCATGCATCGGATGTGAAGTGGAACACCTGAGCCAGAGAAGACATTCTTGTCTCGACCTGCCTGATTATTTTTCTGAGACCCATTATGATGACAATGTGGGGACAGTTTTAACACCGCGACTGAAACGTGCTGGTCAAGGCTTTGAATGCATTGGGTTTTCAAGCACCGCTGACCGATGTTCACGTGACAGCCAAGAACTTTCTGCATGAGCTCAAGTCAGAGCCGAACATCACACAGAGACTGAGTGAGAACAGGGATGAATACATGGATAAATTTAAAGCAGAGGCTATATGCAGCGCAGTAGAGTCTTGGTGCGACAAAAACAAAGAGACTGCTGTCTAAGGATGGGTAACTTCAGTTGTCGTGTATCTAAACAAAGTCTATGTGGCTTTAGTGATTAAACGATTGATGCACAAAGCTATCAAGAGTGGATTTGATGGTTGTAGACTTTTTAATAACCAAGACCATGTCAGTATAAAGCGTTTTAATAATCTGAACAAGCATATGGAAACAGCCAGGAACACATCTGATGATGGGCCGCAATTGTTGTCAAACGGTGTTGAATCAAATGCTCTAAACAACTTCATGTATAAACTTCTAACATTTTCAAATGCTGACAACAAAAACTTTAAAATTGGGCACCTGTTATGTGCGTTTACGTATGTAACAGATGTTTGTGTGATAAAATCCTCAAAAATTGCAAGGCAAATGACTAGCTATTCACCCAGGATACATACACGCTACACAGGCCTGTAGCTATACATTTTCAAAAAAATAGTAATTGTTCATGATATAAATTCACAATTTCAGCTGGATTTGGTTGACATGAGTGTTTATAGTGTGGAAAACAATAACATTAAATTTATGTTAACATGCATAGATGTATTAAGCAAATACGCATGGATTCGTGTGCTGAGAAATAAAAGTTCTATCGAGGTAAAGCGAGCATTGGAAGACACGTTAAAAGAAGGAAGAACACCACAAAAAGTCCAAACGTACAAGGGGAAGGAGTTTTTTAATTCACATTTTGAAATGTTAATGAAGTACAACATAAAACATTTTGCTACAGGAAATGATGTCAAAGTGAGTATCGTTGAGAGAGTTAATAAAACAATTAAATCATGAATGTGGCGGTATCTCACAGCTGCCAACACTCATCGTTATGTTGAGATTATTCAAGATTTAGTTCATGGTTACAACCATAGCTACCATTGGTCTATTAAGATGATGCCTGTTGACGTTTGTGAAGAAAATGTTAGACTAGTTCTCAAGAACTAGGATTTACAGGACCACGTCATTTACATCGACTGCGGTCAGCATGGGTGACGGTGGTTTTTCAGGTTAACTCGTCGAGACATGTCTATCCAAACAATTTGAGTTCGAGCTATACCACAAAATTTGCCAAAGGTATAGATTTCGAAGATGATTGGAAAGTGTCTTTGATAGAATTCCAATACCCACATACATGGAAGACTTTTACATGGGGTGAAAACGCATTTGAACTACATGACTCGAAACACAACAAAACTTGGAAATATGAACTCAACACGGTTATTACAATGGCATGGGAAAACTAGTGGCAGAGATCAACATTTATATAAGATCACATGGCGTATGGGTGGGTTATGATGAATTTACAAATAGAATGTTTCTAAAAGGCGACCCAATTTTAGTTTAAAATTTAGTGCAAAGTTGGAACAGATAGGCTTAAAACCAGGCAAACGGTGGTACGGCCCATTCCCCACAGATATTGTGGCAGGGTTTAACACCCCATACATCTACACAGATATACAGTATCTCACAAAAGTGAGTACACCCCTCATATTTTTGTAAATATTTGAGTATATCTTTTCATGTGACAACACTGAAGAAATGACACTTTGCTACAATGTAAAGTAGTGAGTGTACAGCTTGTATAACAGTGTAAATTTGCAGTCCCCTCAAAATAACTCAACACACAGTCATTAATTCCTAAACCGCTGGCAACAAAAGTGAGTACACCCCTAAGTGAAATTCAGCGGATAGTACAACATTTGAAATGATTGGCCCTGTTCATACTGATATCTTTTTTCAAGAGAAACACATGTTAAACAGCGTTGACATAAAGGTTAGGATGGTACGCTGTAAAGACGAGTTCTGCCTTATGGGGGCAGGGAATGTGTTATCGTTTGCATATATTATCTGCGTCACTCTTTGTCAAGAAAGTGACTGTATCACCAGCCGTGAAACTTGGACACGCTCAAGTGCTACTCTCAACCACTGCCAAGTACCCAATTGAAAGAGTGAGTATTTTACCGTGGGGGGTAAATCCATTTAATTTCAAACATTATAATTTAGAGTTTATGGCTATGTATGTAGACGGTCAGCAATTCCCTAACAAACCGTTCCAACCAGATTACACAACGGGGTCAGCAGTGCGTGAATTTGACCAATTGGCTTTAGCTTCAGGAAAACACCTAAAGGGCCAAGCCTTGGCTATTGACAGGTCTGACTTCTTACACAGCTATGCCCTTTATGCATTCAACTGTGCACTGGATGAGGAATGCGATCAGCACCTATCTCTGATCAAGTCACGAAATGTACGACTTGAGATGAGGTTCAGACAGCCACTGCCCCACACAATTAATTTGGTTGTTTATTCAATTTTTGACTCCATTATCGAAGTGCCAAATCGGAGACATGGTTCACTACTGTTAGGAAAACAGCGTGGAAATTAATACCGCAGAGTTGACCGGTGTGGTGAACCAATTTTCATCTAGGACTCATTTCTATGGTGTGCTGGCATGCGACCAACTACCTAGTGGACCAGTCCGAGATGTTGCATCAATGATGATTGTTAATACACACCTGAGCAATCACCCCGGGGAGCATTGGCTGGCTATTTACATTACAGATGATGGTGTTGGAAGCTTCTATGACAGTTTTGGAAACCCCCCAGATTTTACGTATTTTCCCAAGTCAATCAGTGGATTTACTGCAAACCTGTGAGAATGTGGAACACAGTTTAAAACAAAGTCCAGGATATGATGTCATCCACGTGTGGACAACATTGTGGGTTCTTTATCTAATGACAAGAGGTCTGAGTTATAAAAATGCTATGGCTATTTATACTGGTGATTTACAAAAAAATGTGCTAGTCTCAAAGTTTGTATTTAAGATGCACCAGAGTAAGCATGATAAACAAATGTTTAATTGCATACAAACATGCTGTCTTTGTAAAATGGCAGAGTATCTTTTAGCTTTCTCATGTAAATCCATTTCAGGCTTCAACAGTATATTGCGAATCAATAAGTTTAAATCATTTTCAACAGATTGTCTTACATCGGTGCTAGTTGTTTTGGATTCTCACAGTTTTTCTAACTGATATTGTGGCACCACAAACATTTTCTGAGCATGATCCATCTTGTTTAACCGTGTCTCGATGCAATCAGACTGGTTAGGAACGGAATTGCAATGCTTAGTAACGGTAGTAGAAAACCTCCAGATTGGTTGATGGTTTTTCTTTTCTTTGCGACTGAAGTGTTCTTTCTAGACATGTATATAATGTTGGCTTTTTGTCTCTACTTTTCGGAGCTGCGATTCTGTTAAGGGAATATTTCCACGCCTTAGATTAAGAGTGATAGAATGAGGTCGGTGGAAGCTGATTCTAAAATAACTTTTCGTTGACTCACCGGTGCCTTAAACAGAATCTTCAAAAGTGGTAAATTTCTACGAATGCGTTTAAACATGATCAAACTTTCTTAGGAACGTACACAACAGGCCAATCCCTGGAAAACAATCCCATTCGCAGACGGTAGTCTTCTGGTGTTGTAGCTTTAAAGTCAATAACTAAATAACCAAAAGGTGGATGTGTTGCGTCTTTAAAACTCTCCATGAAGAACCGAGAAAGACTGGGGTATATCTGTCTGCCTAAAATAATAATCTGCTGATTGTCACAGGTTTTTAAACAAGATGAGGTAATTTGTTTTCAAGTTAATATTTCTACAAGATTTGCCTTTAACAAACATGTTTTGGACAAGGTAAATTGCACTCAGGTTACGGTGGTGTGAATATTGTGTGAAAACTCTCTCCATCGCCAAACTCTCTGATGCACTTTTCATTAAATCGTCAATAATTAAAAGGTTGTTTTTCTGAATCGGTAACAGATTGTCATCACACAGCGATGTTGGTAGACCTTCTATGAAAGTAATCTCCCTCACCTTCAACATTTCATCATACAGCGATTGCCAACATGAATAAACCCAGACGATATTCTGAATTTCTTTGGAGAAAACAACGTCAGCATTATCCAGCAACATCTTCACAAAATACGTTATACCCGAGTTACTGGGCCTGCTAATGTCGCAGCTGAATGGGCGTTGTAGTTATGGTTCGAACCCGCTATCCATCCTAGAATGTGATTTAGTACACATAAGGCCTTGTGCTGTAATCGGGGAGCAGTACACGCTTGTTGTATACAACTCTGAAGTGCTTGGACACTACTCTGTTTTTCAATGTAAACGCTCTTTTATCTCTAGCAATTGTGTCTGCATTAGCAAGGACATGATCATCATCACCACCTTCGCCTCATACATAGTTATCAACCAGTCTTGTTAGCGTCTCCAAATTAATAATGGTTGTGTCGTAGATGTTGAGAGTAATGCCTTTTGCTTTGAGGCATTTCAATCCTTTAACGGTTTTGTAACCGTACGTCTTGGCCTCACCACTAACAAATTGTGCGATGCTGTCACCATCTGGAAACTCATCGGTCAAGTCACCCAAGAATGGCCCCAGAGGGGGCCCCCAATCCCTGTGGCGTGTGACAAAGATCACTGAATCAGTGTCTTTGTAGAGCACACGTCTATCCAACTTCTCCAAGAATGAATACAACTCGAGTCTAGCATACGCTGTTATGCTGCAATAAATATTTTGCCGTTATATGTTTTGATTGGTGTCTGTTTTGTGTGACGCTACTGTACCATCGCAACTGTGTCTGAGATGAAAGAGAAATTACCAACTTCTATTTCACTGGAAAAAAGGTAGTGGCTAAACTCCTCTGGATCTGTAATTAACATTGTTTTCATAAGGTTAGACCGCTCACCCACTTTACCCCAAAGACTATTCATTGCCAACTTAGCCAAAGATCGCCTAGCACTGTTTACAACATTTTCCTTGTCACGCTCCACACCCTCCTTTTCATGATATTCACAAATATACTGTTCTTTAGCATCATCGCCAACCACTGATGGTGGGAAGCCGCTAGCCTCCTGCTTGTGCTTCAGGAATGTTCTCATGTAATCTGCAAAAAGATTCTGATGTCCTGGTGAAATACCAGACTTCAAATATTTTCACAATGCGATAACCATTCTCAACAGCCTTAACCAGCTCAATAGAAACCCAGGTACCAGTTAAAGCTCTTTCCGAATCAGTATGTGAACAATCAGTTACTTGGTATTCAGACTCTGTACATAATCTACACAAGGGAAAGAACAGCTTACCACAGACCCTGTCTGGTAAAACGGGGTGGTAACAATACCAAAGGAGGTGTCTAGTGGTTCGAAATCTCAAAAGATTATGTTTGGATGCCCAATTGGATAAGTCTTTGTCTTGTTAAAGAATGGGTAAAAACTACAGACATCGTTATACTGAATAGTCTCCCCTTCTTGAACCGTAAACTTAAAATGAATTGCATTGGTACGACCACCGAAAAGAGCATCCCTAGGGTCAAGGCGCTCTGGAGCATCAAAGGTCTTCAAGGAAGCTTGGACATCTGCGGATGTGTTTTTAAGCTGATTCCACTCACACTCCCATATGTATTGAATATGTACGTTGTGTTGTTCTTTTAAAGCCTCAAGCTTTGCCAGCCATTGCTGGTGCATCAACCCGTACTGAATCTTTGTCACCGAGTTGGTGCTTGTTGAACAATGACACTTTGGGTGACCATGCCAGAAACAGCCTAGAAATTAATACTGTGCACACCATCGCGTTCAGCGTATCCATCAACATAGCAGGCACCGATTTTCATTTCACCCCTTGTTCAGGGCGTGTTGTATCGATATATTCTCATCAGAGGCCACATATTCAAGCCATTGTATTGAGCTGTTTGAGAATGTCTTCTGACAACGATTGTAGTTGTCTGAGGGGACCAATGCAATAGTGTCCTTGGTGAGGAATCTGTTGCAAAAGACTTTCAATTATAATTGACCGGAATGGGTCAACACCTCCACATTCCAGGAACTTGAGCCTGTAGCGCATACAACCCTTTTTTAAGATGATCACATCATTCGCAGTAAGCCTTTATTTCATCCTGCATGACAAAGGTGTCTGTGGAAACTGTTTCATACCATTGCAAAAACTAATCTTTTTCTTTAGCCATCATGGTATTCACACCGTAGTAATGTGGTTCCAGATGAGGGCCTACATACTTCTCATTCGCCTTAATGTTAAACTTGTAAGGAAAGTAGCCTTTTTTTGAATCCTTAAATCCCATAGCGAGTGGCAAACCCACCAGCTTCATCGGTAGGAAGCAATGACTATCAATGTATCTCTGATTGAATGTGCTGTCTGTAAAAATCATGAGCTTGCTACCATTAGCAATAAGTGCCGTGCCAATACCATTTTTAGCAAGGTCCTGCATCAAGATGTAATCATCGAAAGCTTTCAAGTTGTGTGCTATAAAGGTGTAGTCAGTATATTTCGGTTGCTTAAACTTTTGGAAAAAAACAGCGACACAACCATCGCCGGCCGAACACCACGTCTCGTTATCAAAGTTAATTGCGCACACAAAATTTGCAGTGTGTATACCGTTCACAGGATTGGCAATTGTCTCAAAATCATAAAATATGTAGCGCTCACTGTGGTCCTCAGGTTTAGAGGGTTTTATGAAACACTGATCATTCATTTCAACAGTCAGATCCACGTTACAATCGGGACACATGTTGGCCGTGCACTTGTGCGCTTTATAGTTGGTAATACTAACATTGAAATGACAGCCGCAATCAACACAGTATTTCTTCTAGTCACACCTGCTAACCCAACTTTCCGCATCTTTGTGGAGCTTCAAGCCTTTATGCTGGCTATAACAAAAGTCAGAATAACATATCCGCTTACAGTCTGGGCACTGCTTTGTGTTACGGGGTTGGGTATGACAATCTTCATGAAGACATACACTACAGCTATGTTTACAGCCATGATCACCGCGGGTGTTAAAACCTGTATAACACCACTCACAAACATATGACACCCAGAAAACCCTTCAGATTCATTATACCATAGAAATGGTTATTATGTAAATACATAAAGACGGTTCTAGGGTGGGTGTCCTTGCTCTTTTGAAACTTGGTAAAGTGACCATCCCGTGTTCGATGAAAGACAACAATTTTACACCCTGTCATGTCTTCAAACCGAACAACATCTGTGAATGTCACACAATCATCTAAGGCTAAATCAACTCTCACATGTAGCTCGCGACCACTAACCAGGGCCTCAGCATGTGTACTGTGGGTTCAACATACCCATCAAACAAACGGAAAAACATGTAGAATCATTATTCAACACCACATATAAATGCCTTCTTTTTTTATTGATAATAAATATCAATAAAAAAATAAAAATGATCTATCAATAGTGCTTGAGCTTTACACGGCGGGGCACCACCCTCACGGTTGTTGACAATTTGTACCACCAGCTCTAGTGATTCATCAATCATAATCTCGGCATTACTCTGTATAACACATTCAAGTATATTACCAAACGTGTGTTCACTATATTCTGCTCTCATGGTCACATGTATGGGGGAGATCAGAGATTCACCAGTCAACTCAATCTGCAGGCGATCACCAGGCCCATGTACAAAGCCTGAAGCTCTAACAATCAAAGTATCCAAGCCTTCCATAATGAGTGCATAGAATGTGCCAAAATCACCAACCTCAACATTACGTTGTGTTACTGTAACATGTTGTGTTACTGCCACCACGTTGTGCTAAAGATCTGAATCTTTCGAAATCATCTGGGTCGTCGCAATGAGTTTGCGTCAGTGAGTTTGTGGCAGAGTCAACTAGATCATGTAAAAACTGGGGGCTACTAATCTCAGTTAACAAACCTTGCATCTGTGGATTAATGTCTGTATCGCTGTGTAACAATGTATTGGCCGGTTCATTTGTATTTAGGGGTGTAGATTTTGATGGGTGTTCCGTGTCTGGTCTGTAGTTAGTATTATCTCTTGCCATTTTTCCAGCTTCACATGTAAAAAACAATCCATTTACAAGTTAAAATAATATTCTATCTCAAACACATCTACATACATCACAGTTTTGAAGAGTTGACTGTAAAATATGTATTACCTTCAGATTTCAAGCATTGTGTAATGGGGGGAAACAATGAAATAAAAATCCCCTGACGCTGTGCAGCCACAAGGTGGGGGGTCCATAACTGAAGCCATTATGGTGATGTAGTCTGCATCATCACCGGGTCCTCACTCTGTTGGTTGATAAATAGAGTACAAAGATTCAGTTGTATGCATACTGTCGTAATGTTAATAACATTTTAGTACAAGGCTGAAAATGTCTGTAAATAATTAGACTTACACAAAAAGTGTCTGTTCAGGATGTGTAAAATCACAACCGTGCAGTCCAATCAACACCGCTGATGGTAACTTGGTCTGAAATAAATACAAAGAGGGGTAACAGAAGACCAAGCATATACAGGCATTTAAAGCTGATGATTAATAATGTTAAAAGACTGCTTACCAAGGTTTGAAGGTCCAAAAATGTGTTTTCCAAACAAGGCTGGCTTTAATTCCACTCAGCCTAAACCAAAGATATAAAACAGACAATATGAAAGAGAGATAAAAGCTAAGCGTTTGGATTGCTCCATCATGTAATTGTTTTATACATTCTTAAAAAGTTTAAATGTGTCGTTTGTTAGCGTTTATAATTGCAACACAATTCAAATAATTTCTTTCAAATAAAATAACTTGTACTTACTATGTAAACGGCCTACTCCGCACTGGAAACAACAGATTTGTCTTCTGTGGCAGTTGCGGATTTAATAATGACAACACAACCGGGATGCCTCCAAAAGTCGTCATCATTCTTCACGTTAGTACTATACCGGTTACAATGATTAAAATTGTGGATAAAGCTTAACTAGTTAGTTCAGATAGTTGTTTGACAATGAAAAATATATTAATACTTTCGGTCCGGTAGAAACGCCGTTCTTGTTAGTTATCGCGGCTCAGCCGTGACATCACGTCATTTAATTTTATCTATTAATGACAAACTCATCCGCTTACATATAAACGCTGGCTATTGTCACCATATCGCCATTAATCTCTTCAAACAACATTTAACAAACATACTGTAATATAAGTCCATAATACAGCAATCAAAAATCGGATTTCAGGAGTTGCTTCAAGTCATTACAAGAACACAACACTTACCCGGAAGTCCTAGCATCCACACACACACACACACACACACACACACACACACACACAAAAGTATTCACAAACTCACAATTACTACAGTTTGTAAGCATCGTTACCTGTTAAAAAATTCTACCAATGTGTAGAAAACAATCTCGCGTTAATGCTCGTACGTTTTAAGAAGACGCCCTTACAGAAGTTTTGTTTACCTGAAATAACATATCTTGACCTGTCAATGAATCACCGTTGTTCATGCAAATTTAAAATCAACCTTCTGGGTAACTTTTTAACGTTTTGCCATATAATGCAACTCAAAAGTTAATGCTGGCTTAAAATCCCCATTTTGATTTCACAAATCATCATTGCTCATACATACACACGTACCAAAATTATCATTTTTAATTTTAACAATATTTTAAACCCAACCACGATACAATCAACCTAGTCCTAATGTCTGTCGACTCAGGCGTTGTTTGTTCCTTCAGAATAATAGCATTGATCATACGATGTGTGTATACCATAGGGATTTGGTGCGTTACAAACCTTGTGTGAAACACGGATTGTTTATCAACCTACGCATACTACAGTTTGTACTAGTGGTTATTTAGGGACCATTACAATGGGCATGTCTGGTCTTAAGGTCCATCTCATGTTAAAATTTAAAAATGGACAGAAAGTCTCCGAAATCCAAAGTCCTGAACCCTTCTTTATATCTTACATAGAAATTCTGTGTTTATGGAAAACTCCATGCTACACACGCATTGTAAAACATGATAGGTTAACACCAACTGATTGGAGGACATCTGTTGTAGCACTTATCAGAACATAAAATGCCTGGGAATTTAACATTCCAGAACCCTAAGAACCATTTGTTAAACATCAAACATCTTGCCACTGATATAACGCCTATTAATTGCCTGGGAATTTCTGGCAAGGGTGTAGGAGCCGGGGGGACGGAGTGGGACAAGCCCCCCCCCCCAATATTAGAAACGGGTTAAAGTGCCCCCCCCAATAATGTTGTTTTGCGTAATGCTTTTATTTTGAAAAATTGACGCTTTGGCTGCCAACATACAGGGCAGCCATATGCTATAAATTTGGTAACATAGAGACGTCCATGGTGCTTTAAAGAGTCTCAGCCATTTAGCCCTAGGCTAACTGTTTTATTAAACCTCTCTGGGAGTTTTAATGTAAATAATCCAAGTAAGCCAATAAGGAGAAGCTGTGTACATTGATTTTTTCAGCCTCTCCATTTTGACAATACCAATAAATCAGAAATTTGCTCAGACCAATGAAATTAAAAACATATGCATACCAACATGAATCAAACAGCAAAACCAACAAATTGAGAAGAAAATGCCAACCTGATAAACAAAAAAAGCCTCTTCGAAAGTTTCTGAGGAGATATTTGAATGGTGATTCAGTACAAATGTAAGCTGATTCAAGCAAAGAGTCCAAACAAGGATTATCTGCAAATGTGGTTGGTCCTACTTACCTGGTTGATGAGACACACCCTCCCATTTTACAGGCCTATGAAATGGGAGATTTGTGAACGACATGCTACCTGGCAATTAAAAGGAAAATTGGGATAACAATAGCACAAGTTCATTTTATAGTCAAATAAATTATAAAACTGATAAAAAGTGCAGAAGTCATACGCATGTTTTGTATTCATAGACCTGCAAACAATTCTATATATGATCAAAGAAACTGAAACATGAAGCTCAAGTAATAAATAATAAAATAAATTACACTACATGTTGCAGTATAGCTTGGTACTACATACTGTAGCATAGATTTTGGTAGTTGGAATATAATTACATGTTGGTGTTCGAAGTAGTTAAGTAATTTTTGTACTGATCTGATGTGGCTAAAACTGGAACAACCACAACATTTCTTACAAAGAAAGTATGCAACCATTCCCTTTCTTTTTAAGGTATCATATTCACACATTAAACAATAATTTTATATATTTACAGACAAATACATAAGTACTATTTTCACAAAGAAATGTAATTTGGTCAAGTTGAACTAATATGTAATAGTTGGAAGTATTTCATAAAAAAAAATATTTTGTTCATCTAAAAAGTATTAAACTGTTAACAGTCTTTTGGGCTCACCTGCATCTCTAAAGGTGGTACACCAGGCTAATGACCGGTTAATGTAAGTCATTGACAACTACTGAAGATCGTTGGCTGAATTGTTAAGTAATCACCAAGTAGAGTAGTGATTATCACCTCCATTAACACAAGGAATAATAGATCTAAATTGATGGCTATTCAGTAATTTGGAATATGGCCAATGGAATGTAAAATGCCAGCAACAATTGCAAAAACACAGTGCCCCTTGATTTTTTTGCATATAATCACCCTGTAGACTCTCCTTGACATTTCCTACAATACATTCACTGCGGCGTATAGAATAGTTTTTTCTGTATGAGTCAATATGTATTTCATATACAGTCATTTGCATTGTGGGCAATGGCATGAGCGGAGCAAAATGCCAGCAACAATTGCAAATACACAGTGCCCCTTGATTTTTTTGCATATAATCAATCAATAGAGTCTCCTGAACATTTCCTATAATACATTCACTGCGGCGTATAGAACAGTTTTTTCTGTATGAGTCAATATGTATTTCATATCCATTGAGTTACATTGTGGCCAAAGGTATGGGCGGAGTAAAATGCCAGCAACAATTGCAAATACACAGTGCCCCTTGACTTTTTGCATATAATCAATCTATAGAGTCTCCTGAACATTTCTTACAATACATTCACTGTGGCGTATAGAATAATTTTTTTTTATAGGGCAATATGTATTTCATATCCATTGAGTTACTTTGTGGCCAATGGGATGGGTGGAGTAAAATGCCAGCAACAATTGCAAATACACAGTGCTCCTTGATTTTTTTTTTTACATATAATTACTCTATCCACTCTCCTGAACATTTCCTACAATACATTTTTACAATATACACTAAGCAAAGTGGCAAAATCGATACATTTAATATGATTAAAATCGCGTTTATCCGAGGACCTTTATTTTGAAGGCAACATCTGAAAACCGGAAGTCTTATTGTTGCTACGGAATCTCTAATGTTGCCAGCATGACGCTACTATAAATTACTGTGATCCCGGGATTTTCAAAAATGGACAACTGCGATGCCATTGCTACAGCTGTGAATCACATCGCTGCCCTGAATTTTGCTGGTGTTATCAACAAAGTTGTGAGATACTACTTTCTGGAGTATAATGATGCCATGACTCAGAAGATGACGATGAGGAAATCCCAGACTTTGATACTGTTCAAAACTTTCAGGCAAAATGGAGGCATTTCATTGCAGTGCTAATGGTGGAAAGACTAAACGCAAACAACAAAGGACTTTGTATGTAATCAGAGAGGATATATAATTGTTTCAGTCTGCCGCGAAACATTCCTACATGTATACGGGTAAGTGTAACGTTTGCTAAATAGCTACAGATAATTCCCTTTCAAAAAGTTGTCCAAGTAGTTTTTATTGCTAGTTATCTAGCTATAGCTACTGACATTACTGTTAACGTTAGCTAGCTAGGTAACCACATTAACTTACCAGCTAGCTAACGTTTCCTGGTTTCTAGCTTGTGTGTGATTATGCTTAGCTATTATGTTTGCACAGTAACTGACGTTATTGTTGACGTTATTGTTAACGTTTGCTAGCTAGGTAACGACATTACCTTATCTTAGCTGAGTTGGCATTAAATGTCTGTGCTGCTATTTTGTCTGTGTCTTATGTGTATATACGTAATTTATTAACCTGTAATTTTTTTTGATATTTTGTATACTTTGATATTTTTTCCTGTACAGCACTTTTGTCAATGACAGTTGTTTTAAATGTGCTTTATAAATAAAGTTGACATTGACATAGGCTTACCTGTAAAATTAACATGAGGGGGTACTTCAGGTGTACTCCAAGCAGAGCAAAATTCTGCCGGTGGTGCAGTAACTGAAAAAGGTTGGGAACAACTGACCTAGAGTCTTGAAAATTGGTACATAGGTTTACCTCCTCAATATGAACATTTTTGTCACCGGGACCCATAAAGTCTGCCCTGTTGGGTTTTCCTGCATTTTGGATTTTTTGAAAAACACTTAAAAATTTACTCCTCTGCCCCAAATGACAGATATTCAC
>JACXGI010009836.1:0-29055 GCA_016801175.1 Esox masquinongy | reverse complement strand
GGAGTGATCTCTTAACAGAGATCAAAAGGGGGAATTGTGGGGCAATAGCATTAAGATAACATGCAAGTCTGCTAGAGGCTAAGTAGAACTAAGAGATATTGTAACTGCATTAGAGGAGGGGGTGACAGGATGTTAATCTCACTAGAATAGCTGGGAGCAAGAACAGACCCCTTTGGAATTCGGTAATAAACGGGCAGAAAGCCAAATAAGGGAAAAGACGCTAAAGCTAGAAGTCGATTGGTTGGAATAACAACAGGGAAACCCGAAGACGGCAGCTGCCATGAAAGATGTGTTAAACAACATATATCTCACTTATATATGGTAGGAACCGCGCCCTGAACCATAAAATTTAGGGTAGGGGGCTCATGCTATAAGAACTGTGCGTGCTGTGATTGTGTCAGACTCTGTTGGACTGAATGCCACACTGTCTCCAGATATATCTGTATGAATAAAGATAATTGCCGGCACTGCGATTTTGTCTCCTCTTAATCTCTTCTCATTAACCAACTCGGGGAAGTACTTTAGGTCGGTACTTCAATACTATCAAGCTAGCTGATGCATGCACATAAGCTAGCTCAAATTTATTAACTACATATGCAACCAAAAGTAAATACTCACGGAATGACCCGGAGAGTCATGAAGAAAATGCACGCCAAGCAATTTCCTTACTTGGTAGGGCACACTGAGTATTTTCTGTGTTGTATATCAGCTCATTTGAGCAAGAGATGCGCGCATATACGCGGGAAAAATAGACTTGGGAAAAATACAATGTCCTTTTTTCCATGTGAACAGGCTACAAAAAATATACCAGTATTGACGTTAACCTTGATATTTAAAAAATGAAATATTTATATCATGTTAATAATATACATATGATAATATCGTATTCACTAGGCTAAACTGAAATCGTATTTTTCCAAAAAACCCTCTCAGTTTTTCGATACCTTATTCATGTCACTCGTTAGCCCCACTAGAACCCCCGGGAGAGATCTGCAAATACGCGCCGTTTTAGTAGCCCATTCACATGGAAAAAGGACGTTGTATTTTTACAAAACTCATCTCGGTTTTTCCATAGCTGATTCATGGACAAACGATACATTTGCTTAAACTACGAGTCTGGACATGTACACTGGACCTATACACTAGTGTTTGAATTAACGCCTTTTCGTAGCATATTCACTAGGCGAAAATGTTTTGTATTTTTCCAAAAACTCCTCTCAGTGTTAGGCCTTGTGGATCTTCTGTTTATCAGTTCATCTGGTTGCCTTTTCACTATCACTTTTCACTATTTTGTACGCTCTTATTTTTTTATTTGTACAGTTATGGTTACAGACTCTCTCCACCTCCATAAACTCGTGTTTTGAGTCTTATTCATTTGCCAAAAAAGAAAAAAAAACATTAAACAAAGTTAAAGATGAATTTGACTGATATAATTTTTCTTCAATTTTTCTATAGATACCGCGATAATATCGTTACCGTGAATTCTTTTGGCCACGTTAATCATGTAGTGAAAATCTGATATTGTGATAGCCCTAGTCCAAATGGCAAATATGTTCCTTGGGAGGTAGTGAATTTATTTATTTAAATATGATCATGCATGTTATGTTGTGTGCATAAACCCAAATAATAATAATAATAATAATAGTAGCCAACTCTAACAATTCCAATAGTGTTTCACTACTGAACTCCTGAAACCCTAATAAAACAAAAACATTTCATACTCCTCCAGCTTCAACTTCCTGGGTGTCCACATCTCCGAGCACCTCTCCTGGACCCTGAACACCTCAACCCTGGTCAAAGTGACACAGCAGCGCCTGTACTTTTTGAGGAGGCTGAAGAAGGCCCGCTTGTCTTCCCATATCCTCGTGAACTTCTACCACTGCGCAATTGAGAGCATTTTGACAAACTGCTCCACAGTGTGGTTTGGCGGATGCTCTGTGGCCGACCGGAAGGCCCTACAACGGGTGATGAAAACCGCCCAGCTCCAAGCCATCGTGGAACATCCGCACAATCGGTGTCTGCGCA
This sequence comes from Esox masquinongy, assembly GCA_016801175.1. Classification (NCBI taxonomy): domain Eukaryota; kingdom Metazoa; phylum Chordata; class Actinopteri; order Esociformes; family Esocidae; genus Esox; species Esox masquinongy. Next base: position 27,030 of record JACXGI010009836.1, on the reverse strand, counting down.
GGATGCACGGCATCATCAGAGACTCTTCACACCCATGCCACAAACTGCTTGCCCTCCTGCCATCAGGCAGGCCACACCAGCAGGGTCAGGAACAGCTTCTTCCCATCTATTGTAACCCTGCTGAACTCTGTGACCCATCCCATCACTGCCTCTCAGGGACCTTGTTGCACTACTGCCTTGTACTACTTGTTTACCTCGGGAACCTCATTGCTGTTATCCCTGCATTTCAGTTGCACATGCTACTGTACCTTACACCTCCAACTTGCTCAATTGCAGTCAGAATTGCCATTTGTACTTGGATTTGCCTCATCGCTCTACTATTCATGTAAATTCTTTCGTAAATTTTCTGCCCTCCCCTATTTGCCTTCATTGCTTATTTAGAATTGCCATTTTGCACTGTATTTGCCTTCATTGCACATATATACATTCCACTTGTAACATACATTATACTTAATACTTGTAAATGTCCTGCCCTCTTCTATTTGCACTTCTGGTTAGACGCTAACTACATTTCATTACACTGTACTCAGTTTTCCACATCTTTTAAAAAATAATTCATATTCAACTGATCATCTGCGCAGTGAACACAACATGCACTTTGTTCACAGTTAATGTTTCAGGATGGGCAGCTAATTCTATTACTTCTCCATTGTGTCTGGTTTATTTTAAAATTTTCACTGCCTCAGCAGTCCCCTGCTGACAGCCCAAACCTCACTTATTTGTCTTCCTTCACCCTAATGGCACCCAGGGGCTATTCCACAATTGCAGAATTTTCCGTCCTCCAACTCGTCCACCACAGTGTTTAGACTACAAACACTTGCAACGTGACCTATCGTTTTACAGTCACTGCTAGTTTGCACAGAATATCTCATATACAGCTCCAGAAAAAATTAAGAGACCACTGCTCCTTTTTCCTTTCCAAAAAAGTCGAAAAGGAAGGTTTTGAGTGAGGAACAGAAGGGTTAAAATTAAGAGACCACTACAAATTGAACACTTCTGTTCCTCACTCAAAACTTTCCTTTTCAACTTTTTTGGAAAGGAAAGGAAAAGGTGCAGTGGTCTCTTAATTTTTTCCGGAGCTGTATATTCCAGATTTATCCCAGATGGTCGTGCAACAATTACTCAAGCTATGTTGTCTTTAATCCATGAAACGCCTATATCCAATGTAAAACAAATCCTCAGACTAAGTTCAAATCAAATTGTGATACCTGGTGTGTTGAGGTGTGCTGTTCTTGCACATAGAAAAGGATACGTTTGAAATGTTTTCAAACTATAGAAATTCCACTACAAAGTTGACATGGTTCCTTATTCTAGACGTTGGGAGAGGCATGTTTATTCTACATAGCATATTTCATAGTATAGTGTATCTATACATTCCAAAACATTGTGTCCTGCTGAACACTCCCCAGTTCTACGTGTCTGTCTGCATGATTTGTGAACTACATTGTGCAACTGCAAGTCCACCATAAGTTTGATACCTATTACAAAGACTACTGAATGTCTAACAATCTAAAGAGTAGGTCAGAAGTGATTTAATATCATGTTCTAGCTGTTAAATTAGCAGTGCTTGAGAAGCCACTTTGGGGACTGTGGTCTAGGGTATTCCAGGTAGGTTTGTAGGTAAATGCAGAGACACTGAAGCTGAAGATTGGGGTTCAATTCTCAGCTACAAGGATGGTGCCCAGTGGCAGGTCTCCCAACTGTGAGGGATGCTTCAAAGGATGAATGTGACAGAAATGTAATTTAATTTGTCTTAACAGTTACAATACATAGCATTGCCCATTTAAACACTGCCCATTATAAGCACTTTGTTTTCTCTTTGGATCTTCAGCAGATCCTCTTTGTCCAATGGTAGACAACAGGTTTCTTACCCAAATGTCTGGGGTTCAATTCCCACTGGGGACAGCTTCAGCTGAAATCTTCATATAGATTTGTCTTAAACATTTTATAATGAGCAAAGTTCAATTCAGAGTCAAATTCTGACTGCATGGCCGGCTAACAATCTGGTTTGTTGGTCAAGGAGGGGGCTTTCACATCCTGCTGTTATTCCTGCTGTTTGTGGATTTGGTTTACTCAAACCAGAAAAGTTCAGGTGAGGTTACCCTGTACTAAGATTTGGGGAATTGGGTGTATGTTTCCTCATGTTCCTCCCACCAGTCTCCCTCACAAAACCATTGCTCTTAAAAGAAAAGATTCACATTTAAATTTTGGGGCAACCAAATTGAAATATTTTTTAACTAATTTAAGGAATTCACTGATTCTTGAGAGTTTGGACAAGCATGTTTTAATTCTCCACCCCAAAAATTTGAAATTCATATGTATGTAGATATTGGTCTCAGCTAACAAACCATGTAAAGGAACACGTTTTTTTCAACACTTGTTCTGAAAACAAACCATTAACTTCATGACCTCCTTCAGACAATAAAAATCATTTTATTTTAAGTTCCTCAGGTATTTAAATATAATATTCAGTTACTCAAATATGTTATTAAATGCCCCATACACTTTTCCATTTACATTAAATGCTATAAAAAAGTACATTATTTACAATGATGGTGCTAATGAGTATTATTATACTTATTTTTTATCATTTAAGATATAGTTTGTAAAAGACATGTTGATAATTAGATGCTTCAGTAGATAAGCAATATCAGCTAAATAAGCAGTAACATATTTTTAATAAGTAAGCAGCAAAATTAAGAAACTCAAAATTGTATTCCACCATTTGGAACACATGGACATGATAACAACAAACAAAATAATTCCTATTTTAAATGAAATTTAATAGTTTTTAGAACATATTAAAATGTGATCTTCATTCCAATATACAGTGGATATAAAAAGTCTACACACCCCTGTGAAAATGCCAGGTTTTTGTAATGTAAAAGAATGAGACAAAGATAAATCATGTCAGAACTTTTTCCACTTTTAATGTGACTAATGTGAACAATTCAATTGAAAAACAAACTTAAATCTTTGGGGGAGAAAAATGAAAAAAAAAACTCACAGTAACCTGGTTGCATAAGTGTGCACACCCTCTTATAACTGGGGATGTGGCTGTGTTCAGAATTAACCAATCACATTAAACTCATGTTAAATAGAAGTCATTACACACCTGCCATCATTTAAAGTGACTCTGATTAATCACAAATAAAGTTCAGCTGTTCTTTTAGGATTTTCCTGACATTTTAGTTGCATCTCAGAGCAAAAGCCATGGTCCGCAGAGAGCTTCCAAAGCATCAGAGGGATCTCATTGTTGAAAGATATCAGTCAGGAGAAGGGTACAAAAGAATTTCCAAAGCATTAGATATACTATGGAACACAGTGAAGACAGTCATCATCAAGTGGAGAAAATATGGCACAACAGAGACATTACCAAGAACTGGACGTCTCTCCGAAATTGATGAAAAGACGAGAAGAAAACTGGTCAGGGAGGCTTCCAAGAGGCCTACAGCAACATTAAAGTAACTGCAGGAATTTCTGGCAAGTACTGGCTGTGTGCTACATGTGACAACATTCTCCTGTATTCTTCATATGAATGGGCTATGGGGTAGGGTGGCAAGACGGAAGCCTTTTCTTACAAAGAAAAACATCCAAGCCCAGCTGAAATTTGCAAAAACAAACATCAAGTCCCCCAAAAGCACGTGGGAAAATGTGTTATGGTCTGATGAAACCAAGGTTGAACTTTTTGTTTTGGCCATAATTCCAAAAGTTATGTTTGGTGCAAATACAACACTGCACATCACCCAAAGAACACCATACCCACAGTGAAGAATGGTGGTGGCAGCATCATGCTTTGGGGCTGTTTTTCTTCAGCTGGAACCAGGGCCTTAGTCAGGGTGGAGGGAATTATGAACAGTTCCAAACACCAGGCAATTTTAGCACAAAACCTTCAGACGTCCGTTAGAAAGATGAAGAGGAAGTTCACCTTTCAGCATGACAACAAAAACAGCACAAAAGCTTGGCTTCAAACACCCCTAAACTGAACTTGCCTGACTCAAGAACCGCTTCACTAACTACTAACCAATACAAAAATACAGTGGGTGGTCCGCTCAGTTCTAACTAGTGTTTTTAGACAAAGTTTTCCTATGGGTTGTGTATGCCCAAGAGCGACTTGCTAAAAACCCCTTTTCCCAGGGACACAGGGACAAATAAAAACACAGGTTGAACAAGGATTACACAGCACACAGCAAACAATTGACTAGACAACACCAAACAAAACACCACAGCAATACATACTCACATGAAACAGGACAAAGTGAGATGTATGTGCTAAACTAAGTGATGTATGTATGAACAAAGTGTCTGTCTATCAAAAAGGGTATGTATCTCAAGAGTGTCTATCTCAAGAGTGTCTATGTCCATGTGGGGTAAATCAAAAGAGTCTCTCTGGGAGAACCAACTGACTGGGTTTTTAAACCAGAGATGTGTGATGCGATTGGGTAATGGAAAAAGGAACAGGTGGTGCAATTAGGAGGGGTGTCCACCGATTGGTCCACCTCAGCAGTCAGGCGATGCACTCATGACTGCCAGGTGGGAAACACCAATGAGCACAATCAGGAACATAAGGGACACCTGGGGAAACGGCAGGAGGCGAAAAAACACAAACGCACATACAGGGTACCTGCATGCGTAACAAGATGTCCTCGCAATCTGACAGATTTGGAGCGCTATTGCAAAGAAGAGTGGGCAAATATTGCCACGTCAAGATGTGCCATGCTAATAGACTCCTACCCAAAAAGACTGAGTGCTGTAATAAAATCAAAAGGTGCTTCAACAAAGTATTAGTTTAAGGGTGTGCACACTTATGCAACCAGGTTACTGTGAGTTTTTTATTTTTTATTCCCCCCCAAAGATTTCAGTTTGTTTTTCAATTGAATTGTTCACGTTATAGGTCACATTAAAGGTGGAAAAGTTCTGACATGATTTATCTTTGTCTCATTCTTTTACATCACAAGAACCTGGCATTTTAACAGGGGTGTGTAGACTTTTTAAATCCACTGTAGCTGGTTAACCTTGTGCTTAGATTAAGGACTGTGCTTTAACACAGAACTGTCTTACCATCGACCAGAACTGTCTATTGTGGCTTTAGTTTGAGCGTGTTCTTTTCTCCATGCTTGTTTTCTTAGATTGTTCCTCTGCTTTTTTATCCTCTTAAGTTTATTTCTTACCCGTTTATGTTTATTTCTCTTCCATGTCTCTTCTTAGGCCCTGTGTCTGCCTGTTGTATTATCTTCCACTCTTTGTTTTGTAACCTCATATATTTTTCTTCCTTGTATTCAAATTGCCAATTTGTCTTATTTTACCATTGTGACTCCTTTTCTTCATCTAGCATTTAATGTTTTAATTCTGGCTTACTATTTATTTTCTCTCTTTCTTTGGTACTCCCTATTCCTACTACTTTGTCGTCTGACAGCTCCTGTCTAGCCATGGTTGCCTACAATACACATTGAAGTAATATTAGAAATAGATGGGAATTATAATAGAGATCTGAAACTATGCAGCAATGGTGTGAAGAGGTCTTCGTAGATATATCCAAAATTCAATTACCCGAGATCCAATACGTTATCCGACTGGATTGGATACAGCATTGACCATCGGAACCCAAGTCGGATCAAGCATGTTGGCCACTGATCTCAGATCAGTGTGATAATGTGAAATGTGGTATACCGAATGTATCCAAATTGTTATTATAAGAAAATATCCTCATAAAATTAAAACATTCTAATTTGCTATGCTTTTGCAGTTTGTTCAGGACAGGATATTTGAGCTTTCATCTCTCGTCTGCACATTTTGTCTGGTTTGAGCACCTTCAGAACTTGCAACATTATTTCAATTGGCTGTTTTCTGCTCAATAGCCTATTTTATAACAATTTCAATAGGGATATTTTATGTTGTTGGTTAGGGCTGTTGTCAATTAATTGGAAAGACATTTTTCATGATTGCAATGGATAGTATCAAACCATGATGTTCTGTGTGTGAGGTGACAAAAAAAATCTTTCAGAATCTACTCAGCTCGAGGGTAGTATGTAAATTATTCTAGCCTTCTAAAGGAAATCTCACTTTTATAGACCAACATTTCTGCACAGGCCAGCAAATATTCTCAACTATTGAACACATAAATGAAAGAGCACGAAAACAGAAAGCGCATTTTGGATAGAGATGCGTAGTACGTTCTTACAACACAGACCACTTGTATAATAAACCTTTTAAATGAGAACTTCTGAACAAAAAGCTGTAAAGCAAAAGCCATGTATTTGATGGTTCACAAACTATTACAAAATGCATGTGAAAAGTTAATGTTCGCTGCCAGAAAAGTGAAAAGAATTTGGCGGGCCTATGTGGGAATAGAACAGACATATTCTGCCTTTTGGATAACTTTGGCTCTGATATACACTCCCGCTCAAATGTTTTTTTTATCATACTCCCATTTATCCAGTAAATAACCTGAAATGGCACAAAGGTAAGGGATAAACTGCCAGTGGTAAAAAAAGGTTTTGTTTACCAAAAACTGAAATAATATTATACATTTCAGAGTTATAAATAAAGGCATTTGTCATGGAACAAATAATGGGTTAACAATTAAAACAGCTGTTCTACAGCAATGGAAGTAAATTATGCCTTGAAAGTTGGTGCTAATAATTCCTAAAGGTGTCCCAAATACATATCCTCTACCTGCAAAAAAAGCAGTGTTGGAAAAAGGCAATTACTCTAAAAAGTGTAGGTCTTTCCCTTAGAGAAACTGCAAAGAAAGCTAAGGTGTCAGTGAGTAGCTTCCTACACCATCCAAAGGCTCTGACCGGAAGAGGTCTGGCAGACCCAAAGCCACAAAAGAATCAGAAGACAAGTTTCTGAGTGTCAACAACTTGCATGATAGGCGGCTCACTGGACAACAGCTTCAAGCACAGTGTGGACATTGGGATTGGTATTAGATGTAGCCCTGTATTAGATGTTCCATGTATTAGATGTAGCCCTGATCAGGCTTACCTGAATCAAGCAGCCAAGGGCTTGATAATTAGTTAACAAGGTGATTCAGGTGTGCTAGCTCTGGGAAACATCTAATACATGGAACGGCTGGGGAGGCCCCAGGAGAGGTTTGAGAAACACTGCATTAAGACATTAATTTCAATAAAAAACTGAAAAATGGAGGTGGTCTTTTGACTGTTAGTGTAGGGTAACATGGGGCAAAACGGCCCCTGGTGTAAGACGCCGCCCAATGTAACTCTCACAAAAAACACAAAATGCCACCATTCATTTTTTCAACACCTCCTCTGGCTGCCACTAGTCTTAATTAACTACAAATTTCCTCTGTATTATCACACCTTCTCAGCCAACTATTAAAAATGTTTTCTTCTTTATCTAATTTTAAGGACTGCTGGGATTTAAAACATTGCCTTATTTGAACGATAATACATTTAGTTTAACTGAATGAAATGACGTGTAAGGAAAATGTAAGTGGTGTAAAAAAACAGGGCCAATTCTTAAAAACCCTAAGGCATTATGATCTATTGGGATAAGATTCCCTGGGGGGCCACTATCCCCATGGGGGGCATCTTACCCCAGTAGCTGGAAAAAATGCCCCCTTCCTAAAAAATACATTTTATTAAATACTATCACCTGTAACCATTTTTTTTACTTTATAATCCATTACCCTAAGCACAGCCATCTTCAACTTACAAAAAAAATCACTAAACCTTTCTTTTTTGTTTCAGTAAATAGACATTGATCGGGGGAGGGGCGTTTTGCCCCATGTTACCCTATACCTGACACAATTCAGATAAACCGTAATCTCTGGCATATTTTTGGATCAGATATGCCGACCTCGTATCTATATATATATATATATATATATATATATATATATATATATATATATGTATGTATGTAGGTATGTGAAAACCTCTAATGGTGTGTCCGTAGTACACATGAATAGGACATTTTGAGTTTTGTTTTGAAGCTATGTATGTGTGTATGCAAATTCATGAACAACTGGGATAGACAGTAGAGTGAGAAGTGCAAAAATGTAAGAGGGACTAAATTATAAAAAAAAAAAAAAAAATTCCTTTTAAGAGATGTATGTGTATATTATGTAGTTGTTAACCATCAGTTGCATGTCACTACCATCAGGATGAAACCTGATGGATTTGACGTCTGACAGTGTTGACAAAATGTAAAAAAGTTTTTCCATCTTAACACTGTGTTCTGCAATGGAACCATTTTTATTTTTTCCTCAGCTGCTAGTTGTCACTAAAACCTAACTAATATGCCCGCAATCATTTTATCATGATGGAAAAATTGTGCTGACGCATTAAAGCTGTGACCACAGCTTTATATTTATACTTTTCTGCTATAAATTCAAGATTCCACGGACATGGATAACGTTATCCAAGACCAACAATTGTTCTCTAACATGATTAATACATTTGAATGCAGATCCTGCTTTAAAAGGCATCATCTTTTTAGATCGAGACAGACCCTACATGTCCATTAATCATGTTAATGGTTGCCTCTTAGCAAATCAGCCATGATCGATCTGGTCTTGTCAGCCAATGTACCGCTCCATCTGGAGTGCAACTCATAAACCATTCTACTCATGAGAGAACCTAATTAGAAGCTCTACAGGCTTCCCAGGTATACTTTCGTCTTCTGTAAATGCCAGGCAATAACCATACAAAGCTCAAACCAGACTGAAAAAAAACACATTCCCACCTAACAAATTCTGGAAATTGTTGGAAACGGATAGCACTTCGTATCGCCCTGTCAGTGGACGCATGTACATGCGTCAGCATTTCCTGGTCTGCTTATTTTTACTTTTACACCCAGTCTCTTTCTCTTTGTTGTTTGCCTGCTCCAATTCTCACCTTACCTTGGTACCAGGAGCTTGGAAGGAGTTTTGTGGCAGCATGCGTTAATCAATGAACCTGCCTAAGCATAAGAGATTTTTTGAGATGTCAAGAGATGGCAAACAGAAGGCTCGCCATGGATTACTACTACCTCAAAATGGCCTGGAAAGAAATGTACACATAAATCTACCATCGACATGAAGAAGAGGATTGTGAACATCTACTTCATTTGATAACCTGAAGAATGGAATGTGGGAAATTAAGTTTTCCCCTTCTGTAATGCAAACAATCCTTCACTAAGCCTGGTCATTTTACATGCCCTCACAAATCTCCCTTGATAGGAGTAAGATGCTGATCATCTACTGCATGAAATAGCTTTAGAAATCACTTTTTTCTATCGGTCTTTACTTGATTTAGCCGTGTTCTCCGTGTTTTTTCGCCAGGTGATGGATCACTTGACTGAATTAAAAAAACAAATAATCTACTGGATTCCGCTGATGATTCAAGTTTATGATTAAAACTCTGATCAAAAGGGCCAATCTACAATTTACCCAAGAATTTATACTGTTACACCTGTGAGATTCTTGCTTTTGACCGAATTTTACAATGTGTTTTTATGTTACAGACTTCAGGATGAATCCCAAAGTGGCCAAGGGTTGGGTATTTTTGTTAGATGTTGTGTTTTTTTCTACGTAGAATAATGTAGGAAATCTCTGTACATCATGTCTATAATAGTGTAGTAAGATAGCATAGTTACTGTCAGAACAGTTGTCACCGACTTTTTAATAAGCAGTTATTAGCAGAAATCTTTCCGTACAGCCTTCATTAAAATACATTTTCGGCACTTGTTTTGCATTTGGAAGACCTTACCTTTGAAGTTTTTGACTATTTTAATTGTATTGACAGTAAAGAAAATAACATAGAACAAAACTCACGATGCTACTTTTTATGTCAAATGGATGTGTGTAAACTTGTAACTCTGGTTTTACCTGAAGAGATAATAGTAAGAGACTTCATTGTGAAGCTAAAAGTAGAAACTGTAAACAAGCTATATAAGGCAGAGGAACTCCCTTATTGATCAGTATATTATTAGTCTATTAATCAATATACCATCTGGTGATGTCACCTGACAACCAGAATCACTTATGGTGGGAATATCATCAAGAAAACAAGTCTATACTGGCACATCAAGATATTGCACTTGGCCTTTAAGATGACCACTGAATGAATTTGACCAGTTACAGGTGTGCACATACAGCTCCGGAAAAATTTAAGAGACCACTACACCTTTTTCTTTCCTTTCCAAAAAAGTTGAAAAGGAAGGTTTTGAGTGAGGAACAGAAGGGTTAAAATTAAGAGACCACTGCAAATTTAATGCTTCTGTTCCTCACACAAAAATGTCCTTTTCAACTTTTTTGGAAAGGAAAGAAAAAGGTGAAGTGGTCTCTTAATTTTTTCTGGAGCTGTATATGTGTGAGTGTGAGAATTAGTAGAGTCTGAGTGCATAAAGGCACAGAATAAACATTGCTGCATCAGGTTTAACATGACTTGGTTCCTCGGTCCCTGAAATAATTCAGGGACTTGGTTCCTGGGTTCCAATTTATTCCAGCATCATTATGTATTATTATTTGTTCTGATATGAAAGGGAATATTGTGTGTCTTCTAAAGTAAGCTGTTATTACCACTGGAAAATAAAGTTAATACATTTTTAAAAAATGTGTTGCAGTGATTAAACTAATATGATGCTAATTCTAGGTTCCATTTTTACCCGGATTACAATTACACCAATTTAAGTAGCCATTTGTCTGAGTGTGGTAGAAATTTAGCTATTCCATAGTACAATGAAAACGGATTTCTTATTACTATGTTAAATGGAAATTCTGAGTATAATCAAGTCATTGAGTAAGGCCATTGTGTGTGTTTCTGTTCTTCTCACTGAACGGGATGTGCCTGCAGCAGATAAGTATAGCTGACTAGTAGTAGTATGTATGGCTAACTTCTCAATGGCTGTAGACATCTTGTTAAGCCAAACTTCACAGAACAGCTTGTGAGACATGTTGTCTAACCATGTGTGGGAGGGGAACACAAGGGGCTGGACTGAATGTAAATTTGGCCTGAGATCAACCATGAACAGAGAGCTTTTGACCTGACTCTGCTGAGAGTGTTGTTAACTGCTCCATGTTTGCAAATCTTTAATTGTATAAAGAATCTAGGGTCTCTCTGCTTTTCTATTAGAATTACCACGACACTGAGGATGGTGTTGTTACTGGACCATTTGGTAAAAAAGCAGCTTTAAATAAATAAAAAATAATCTTTAAATAAAGGTTAAACAAGCAGGTCATGTTGAATGATTTACAGGGGCCTAGTTTTTGTTCAGGGCAATAAAATAACAAAATAAAGAAATAAAATAAACCACTACATCAGATTAAGGAAGGAGTTGTCCAGACAGGGGTTGATGCTAATGGGTTTGTAAAGAGCTTGTTCTTTTTAATTTCCTTTGAATGTGTCCGTGATCTTGATACTCCAAGACGTATTGACCTTTCTCAGCAATCAATATTACTTTCTTCCTTACTGACGAAACACACCAGTCCCAGACTGATGTCTACTGCCGACTCATATCTTCAAGAAGCTAATATTTTTCTCGACATCCTCAGAACATAACATCAGTCTGAACACGAATTGAAAGTGGGGAAGGGAAAAACCCTGCTGAGCATTCACATTGGGGTTTCGAACAAAAACACACAAAAGCATGGATGGCTGCCAGTATATCAGAACTGGAATCAAAGGACACGACGGGATTGCTAAGGGGCCACTCCACAATAACCTAATGTTCCTTGAGCAATTTAGCCGTGCTGAACCTGAAGGGCAGCACAGATAGTGTGTGATTGCTTTTTGAGTGCCTTGTGGGCCTCACTCTCGAATTGGGAACCTGGGGCTCCACGAGGACCCTCAATAGGAGCAGCATGGCAATGAACACTTTGAGGACTGGCTCATCTGAAAAACTAGCAAAATAAGTAGTGGAGAACCATGACATAGTTTTCCTTTGCTTCATTCACTCTTAAAAAATGTGTTCGTAATGTGTTATTTGGCTCTCCATGTGAGGGAAATCTTTCAAAAAACCTTTTTTGGGGCCACCGAGTGAAGCACAGGTCTACAGTGGCTTTGGATATTATTCAGACACCTTCACTTTCTCCATATTTTGTTGTGTTATGTACTGAATTTATAATTTATTACATTCATATTTTGCCATCAATCTACACATTATACCTAAAAATGACAAAGCAAATACATGTTTTTAATCATTTGTGTCAATTTATTGAAAATAAACATGTACATGAGTAAAAAAATAAAAACATGTACATGAGTAAAGTACAGACATTATTCAGCTCCTTGTAGGAGCCCCTTTGGTAGGAATCACAGCTTTGAGTCGTCTTTGTTTTACCAGCTTTACACACCATATTTGGGCAGTTTCTTCCATATTTCTTTGCAGATGATCTCAAGCTCTGTCAGATTGAATGAGGAGCATGGGTTAGGGTTACCATCTCCACAGATGTTCAACCAGGTTCACATCTGCATTTTGACTGGGCCACTCAAGGACATTCACAAACATGTCCCAAAGGCCCTTCAGGGTTGTCTATACGGTGTGCTTTGGGTTATTGTTGTGCTGAATGATGAATTTTCGTCTGAGGTCCTGGGCACTCTGGACCAGAATTTCTTCAAGGGCTTCTCTGTATTTTGCTCTGTTCATCCTTCCCTCAATTCTGACCAGTCTCCCAGTCCCTGCCACTGAGAAGCAACCCATAGCATGATGTTTCCATCGCTATGTGTCACTGCTGAGATGGTTTTAGCCATGTGATGAGCAGCACCTTGTTTCCGCCAGACATAATGCTTGGCATTCAGGCCTAATAGTTTGATTTTGGTCTCATTAGATTGCAGAACGTTTTTTCCTTATGCTCTCAGAGTTCTTCAGTTCTATCCCATGCCTTTTACTGAGGAATGGCTGCACTTGTCACTGCCTTGCAAAAAGCTGCCTCAAATCCTGGCTACTGCACACTGACATTGCCTGGGGTTCCAGCAGAGGGCGGCACAAATCCACGACAAGAAGGAAAGCGGATTTGCAAGATGCTTGTTCGATAAGAACTCATAAATCGGTCTTCCTATCTAATAAAGCATAAAAAATGTCAGAAAGAAATTAAGCTTTAAAGCTCTTCAAGATTTAGAATCTTTTTTTTCTGAAATTAATATAGTCTAGTGAAAGGAATGTAATCTACAATGGCTTTTTGAGACTCCAAATATGAAGGTGGAGAAAAAAACTCCTGTGCGGTCTTTGAAAATGATATTACATTGAATGTGATCGACTATACATTTGCGTCAGCGAAGGTTACTGCTGCATTTTGCATCAAGCGCATCTTAGGCTCAGTCAAGCTGTGCAGGTGATTTCTCCGATTCTTAAACACTATAAACAGAGTGGAACATCCGTTGGTCATTGCTGCTGGCAGAAGTGCTCATTTCTGTTCCTGCGAAAGAGCCAGAATGTCCTGTAGGTTCTAATCACAGTTTGACAGAGCAACACTCAGAGAATGTAGCACCCAATGTGAGGAGCTTAGATTGGGCCATTGCACTATTCATGACTAAGTCATCTGCTTGTAAAGAACATGATACACTCCCAGACATCTTCCTGCTGAAAAATGTGTTTTGTATGAGCAAGTGTGGATGTTTCTGACAGGATGTATGTGTGTTTGTTTGTGTGTAAACCACCGCAATTTAGGGAAGAAATTACTTTGAAGGATGCCTAAGATTGTGATTAAGGAAAAACTTAAGAATTTAGAAAAGCTTTGTTTTATCTTAACCTTGGGTACGGCAATGTAGCAGTGGGAGTTGAAGGGTGCCATCCCACACACAATTTATTCTCATTCATGGCATTTCTACAAAAATGTAAATCCACACAAAAATGTGGGGAACAACAACAACAAGCTAAATTGTCTCCCCTTAATTTTCCTCTGAGGCTATCTAGTCAAGATAAAAGACTGGATTTGAGTCAATGTGTGCAAGTCATAGCTGAGGTTTTAACACCTGGATGACTGGTTTCCAGGTCAACTCAAGCCTTTATTGGTCTTTTGTGTTACTTCATATGTGTGGTGGCTAGTTCCCTTATAGATATTACCTGAAGTTCTTCAAAAGGGACAGCTAAAGCGGCATTTGGGGCTCTATCATTTTCTGAGACTGTAGTGTGAATGAACAGGGGAGCTGATGAGACAAGGCCAGGAGTTGTTTCCAGGAGACATCACAGGATTCCCCTGCCAGATAATTCTTAAGAAGCGCAGGTGGAGGCAATCAGGGGTAAGAACAAAAAAGACACCAGAAAGAGCATAAGACTTGATATTTTTGGCACCAGACAGTTCTCCATTCAGCCTATCTCTGACCATACCGTTTGTCGACTGCATCATCGTAAGGGGCTGTTTGTGACTGCTAAAAAGAGCTACATGAGGAAGTAATTTATCTGTTTCTATGCTGGAGGAAATTTGCCTCATGTTCAGGTGATTCTTCAAATGGCAGCCATGATAGCTCAGGTACATTGAGCACAGCGTAGGAGCTCAAGGCATGGCTACAAGCAAGGTTTTAAGTGCCTGATAGTAGCAACCGATTGATTTATACTGGTGGCATATCAGACTGCCTGTAGATATAAGATGAATCTTATGTGTTTGTGTATTGAATGTAATGTACTGTATAATACACTGTGGGTAACTAATATTGGACAAATGTTATTTGGGTTTACTAGACTATTGATTAGAGTGCAAGGCCAGTAAATTCAAATCCACAACGCACAATTTCTCTTTGTTCTATTGAGGTAGGAGAGTAGTAAATGTAGGGTATAATGTGTCACTTTGGTGATTTATGACCCTTGTGGGCGGGGCTTCCAGATTGATTTGACAGGTTGGTGGGACTTCCGGTGTGACGTATGGACTTCCTGTATGACGTGTGTTAGGGCGGAACTTCTGGAATGACGTATGCATGACCGGTGACTTTGTAATTTATGATTGCATTGTTGTGTCCATGTTTGATGTTTTACAACGACTGATAAGCACCCCGGACTAGTGTTATAACAGGTACGATATGTTTGATGTTTAACAATGGGGGTCTTAGGGTTCCGGAATGTTAAATTCCCAGGCAATAAATAAGTGCTATATCAGCGGTAAGATGTTTGGTGTTTAACAAAAGGGCGCCAGGGTTCAGGAATTCTATAAACCCCCTGGCATTTTATGTTATGACAAGTAGTACAACAGATGTCCTACAACCAGTGGGTGTTAACCTTCCATGTTTTACAATGCGCGTGTAGCATGGTGTTTTTCCGAAAGCACAGAATTACATGTGGGAAAAATGCTTTTTTGTGTAAGATAAAGGAGTCAGGATTTACGATTTTGGAGAGTTTCAGCCCATTTTTCATTTTAACAAGAGATGGGCCCTAAGATCAGATCTGCCCATTGTAACGGCCCCTAAATAACCACTAGTACAAACTGTAGTATATGCAGGTTGAAAAACATACGGTGTTTCCCATAAGGTTTGTAGTCCAACAAAACACTACAGTACACAAACATCGCATGATCAATGCTATTATTGTGCAGGAACAATCAATGCCTGGGCCGACCACACTTTATGACTAGGTTGATTGTATCGTGGTTGGGTTTAAAATATTGTTAAAAATAAAAACAATGATTTTGGTACATGTGTATGTATGACCAATGGTGATTTTTGTAATAAAAATGTTTTAAGTCAGCATTAACTTTTAAGTTGCATTATATGGCAAAACGTAAGAGTTAGCCGAGTTACCGGAAGGTAGAGTATAAATTTGCATGAACAACGGTGATTCGTTGACAGGTCAAGATATGTTATTTCAGGTAAACAAAACTTTTGTAAAAGCGTCTTATGAATTTGTACAACGGGGATCAACACGAGACTGTTTTCTTCACATTGGTAGAAATGTTTAACAGGCAACGATGGTTACAAACTGTAGTATTTGCGAGTTTTGCCATATAATTCAGGTTCTTGAACTCCCCGATGACTCATCAAACATTATAGTGTTTGATGAGTTGAAAACACAACAACATTAACAAAAACGAAACATTTATAAAATCGCTGCATTTCAAAAAATAATGAACTACTTACAACACCACAACAGTAAGTGACAAGACAACAGCATTGGTTCACACCACAACATCAGCCGAGAACACAACAGCATTAGCACAAAACACAACAGCATCAGCAGAGAACACAGCAGCATAAGCCCAAAACACAACAGCATCAGCCGAGAACACAACATTAGCCCAAAACACAAGAACATTTAAAGAAACGCTACAATTCAAGTTGCTGACAACTGAACTGCTCCAGACTACCAGGGGCAGTGCAAAGTGGGTTGTTTTTGGTGTTTTACCTGTGGTGAAAAATCAAGTGAAGTTAATTAATGCTACGGGACCACGATTATCAGCTGCACAATGACATGAAAAGTTATTAAGGTAAGTTTATTAACCTAATTTGGATTTACTGTTTTGTTTCGCAGTGTATTGTACGTGATTAATAAATAGATACTTGATTGTTCCCTTAAGATTAAAACCTGTGCAAATAAGTTAGTGCTGGCACTTATTATCAAAGCGCTACACGTGATTAGCTAAAAATCGTTCGCCAACAAATTGGCAGGCTAGTTTAATGGCGCCTTCAGAATAGTTCATTATTATTAAAACTGAACATGATTTAGACAAGCAGTGATATTGTTCAAATCTTTTCTTTCAGTATGTCTGAAACCACCTTGGAAAGACCTGCGGTTTACTGTATGTACAATGGAAAGACATGTGGGTATTCAAATCTCAATACCTCTTTTACGAAGCTTTTAATTTATTCAATATTAGTCTAATTGACATTGATTTAAAAAGGTGTACAATGTTGCACAGTCCTTAATTGCGTGCGTGTTAACTAAGCTATTTACATTAATATAGTTATATACTTTAGTGATGACACATTGTAAGTTGGAAGTAAAAGGTTTGTATTTTCTATACAATTTATACACGTTGTGCACCAACTTATTTTTCTTCTTGATTTTCTTCTCCGATACTCAGCAGTCTATTCTCCTTGGCTCTGAATTTGTCAGACTGGTTAGAATATGGGTAAATAAGAATTGTGCAATGTCATACATACGTTTTCTTAACACAATGAGACTAAAATCTGATTAATTGAACACATCGTAAAAGAGCTATTTAGATTTGAATAGCAGAATGTCTTTCCAATATCCCATCTAAAATGAACATTCAATACATTACTGGGCTCTAGTTATACAATAACTTGTAAGCTAATGACATTGCATTCGTTGTATGACAAACCAAGATGTATTCTCCATTCTGTCGGTCCACCTTGGAAAACTGCCCTGCCTTTTGCAGTTCATGTGGAAGAAACATAAACTTCCAGAAAGACACTGCAAACAAAGTGCCAGATGAAGTCAGCTTAGCACCAGTGCAGGTAAATAGAGAGGTTGTTGTAGTTATTTTTTATTTACTCATACATTTTGACTATCGCCTGTGTTAATGAGCATGAAAGGATTAGTAGTCTGGTCTATAGTATGAGTAATTTTTGTATACCCTTAATATTTGGTTTGCCTCTGTTTGAAGCAGGAAGTTCAGGGAAAAATAATTTGGACTCCTTCATGAAGTTCAGGGCTTTACAAGAGAGGGAGAGGAAAACATTATTTATAAAGAAACATGGAGAATCTAAAAAAGATCAAAAGAGCACTGTGAAGGTATCTTCTTGATGCATTGTTTCTCATATTAGCTGGTTGTCAGTAGTCATGGTTTCTCATATGAGCTGGTTGTCATAGTGTCACACACCACCACTACCACCACCAGTTTGTTACTAGTTTGTGACTAAATTAACATTTTGCTGCAGATTCATGTAGGAGTTATGAGGAGGATAGATCACATTAGTAAACCTGTGAGAGGCAACCTCATTGTTCCTCTGAGCAACTCTTACCAGCTGCTGTAAAGAAACTGAAAGATTTCAATCAACATATGGAAGATGGTCCCTATGTTATGCTGTATCCTGATGCTACGGAAACCAAAAACATCCCAGCAACAGGCATACCTTTCACAATTCATTAATATAAGGAGGCAGTTGGAAAGCCTTACCAACGGATAACACTGTACATTTGCACGCAGGAAGACTTCTCAGACAATGGTTTGTGATCCTAATAAAAAAATATTACTAAAAAAGACAAGCTTATTAAAATTGGTATTTAAACCTATACCTATCATTGTTTTTAAAGGTTACAGTGGGAATTGTTCAAGCTCAGATGACAGTGAGGTCTATGTTGACTTGACATCTGAAAGTCCACTTTCGGACACCTTGGTTAGTGCACCTTACAGACTACCTTTTATTGCTTGTCTCTGAAAGTGAATGTAAATGTAATTATGAAATTGGTCATTTGTGTATTGTATACAGGTGTGGGACTGTCCAGGTGAAGCAAGCACTCCAACAATGCTGAACACTTCGAAAAGTTAGAATATACAGTTATATTGTCAACATAACATGCTTTAGTGCACAAGCAACACAACATACTCTATATAAAATAATTTGGTGTCATTTCAATTTGCTTGGTAATTTCAGACCTATTGACCTCTGAACCCTATTTTGACCAAGTAAGTTAATTTTTAAGTTTATACCCTCTAGGGATACTATGTTAATATGAAGTAAAAATATGATCTGTCTTATGGTGTTAACTCACCGAAGGAAACCAAATGTCATGTTATGTTTGAGCTGCTCCACAAATGGTAGTGTAATCAGATTAACAACTGTAATATTTCTGCTGAAACTAGGAAACAGGAAAAACCACAGTGCATGGAAAGCAGAGCATGAAAAGCAGAAAGCATCCCAGGATAAACAGAACTTCTACAGGTAACCTTGTTTTGTCTGAATCTAATGTTTTTCAAAAGCAATGGGCTTTCCATTCCACAAGGCAATGGATCTTTATAAATATTACTAAATTATTCTGTCATTGCAGCAACTACACAAATGTGTATGCACCAATTGTAATTGACAGTAAATCTGAATCAGAGGTGTGCAAGGAATATGTTGAAGAGGAAAGGTGCTAATTTACTATTTTCAATCTTCTTTATACTTTCATTTATTCACAAGTCTTAGTTTCATTACAATGAACAATTACTGTTTCATTATTAGGTTTTACTTAATCTACCACATCCTGATTGTTTTACAGCACAGATGGATTGACTGCTGCAGACATTGTCTCAAATCTTTTATTAAAGATCACAAAAACGTCTTTCAGCAGATTCAACATAAATGGAGCTATTGTGTGGGACGGAGCGGTCCGTGGTTTCAAACGTGCTTCATATGACCCATCTAATGAAATGGTTGTGAAATTCACAGATGATGAGGGGCAAACTGAAGGAGTGGACACTGGTGGTCCCAGACGCGAATTTCTAACCCTTTTAATGGACTGTTTAAGGAGTCGAAGAATCCTTGACGGCCTGGAGGATAGTATTTCTCACCTTTGATAATGCAGGTAACTAATTGTACTCAATTCCAAAATTCAAATGCCTTAATTACAACTTTTGGTTAATGATGCATGGCTTAGTGGTCTAAGTCGCTGCCTTGCAGCACAACTGCGTCACGGTGGCCAGGGTTTGTATCCTGGGCATGGTATTGTGATGATACCCAGAGGTCTAGCGTAGGGTGGCACAAATTGGTGCATGCACTTCACTGGGGTGGGGACTTGGGTACCTTGTCACGTCACTTGTAGTGAATCCAAGTATGTGCCTGTGAGTTTAATTATGGAAGTATAGGCGGTGAATGTGTAACCTCCCGCATAAGTACTGTCTAAATTTGTCCATGTTGAACGAACAGTGTGACAAGAATCGGTCTGCTCTGCGTCATGGCAAGGTCAGAAGAGAATTGGACATTACCAATTGGGAGGGGGTAAAAGTGATTTAAAAATGTTTATTAATTGGAGAAAACTACCCATTCATTACAGCGGCAAAAGATGATGAATGCTTCCTTACTGGGAGGATGATTGCAGTCTTTATGGTTCATGGTGGTCCCGGTCCTCACTCAAAGACACTGTACCAGCACCTTACAGGGAGAGCTATGTCTGACTTCGAAGCAGCAATAGAAAATTTAGCTGATGAGAACATGAAGGCCTCCCTGCTTGAGGTAGGTTCATTTTACAACTAAGCTAATAAAAACAAGAATATTTGGTTGTGTTCTTGGAAATAATATATATTATTAGTACTACTTTTAAGGATGAAAAAATACTACTTGAAAGGATGAAAAAATTAATACGTTTTAAATATCTATGTATTTTTGGCAAATAATTTTCCACCCACCAGTTTCTGTTTCTTTTGAATTTGACTGTTGATTTTAGGCGATGAAAACATGTTTGTTTTATAGCATTTGTTACAGCTTAATGACTTTGTTTATCCCAGATATCCAGTGCAGCGAAATTGGATGGACTACACAGGTTAATTGATAACCATGCTAGCTTGCTACAGACTGCTGGATGTTTGCAGTACCCCAAAAGTGTAGAAGGCAAGGAGGAGATACTAAAAAAACTTCATGCAGTGGTACATCTTATACTCATATTGAAATCTTTTCTCAATACAGAGGTGAGTGTCTATGCTTTATCAGGAGGATTCCTGCCAACAGCCCTGGTTTTCACTACTAACTATACTGTAGAAGCAGGGTTCTTCAACTCTTGTCCTGGAGGGCCGAAACACTTCTGGTTTTCCTCCTCTCTTTCTAATTAGAGACTAAATCAGACCTTGGACACAAGGTGAATGCAATTATCAACTAGGTTAAAGCAAAAAATAAAAGTTTCAGCCCTCCAGGACTGTAGTTGAAGAACCCTGTAGAAAATAGTAAGAATACAGACAAATTATTGAATGAGTACCAATGTGTACCAATGTGTCCCAACTTATGACTGGTACTGTCCATGTTCAACAAACATAATCATGTTATTTGAATCATTGTCCATAATGTATTATCAGGGTTTGTCAACCTTGTGGCTAAATCTTGCATGCAAGTGTACCAAATGTAGCCATGTTGTGGAAAAACTTGTCTTTACCCAAAATTTAACTTATTATAAACATATTTGTGTCTAATTAATGAAATTTTCCTTTAAGATTGAGCATAAGATTCTTACCACAACAATTGCACTATGTTCCCAGAATTAGGGGTGGGCTTACCACATTTGATGTCATTCATGCTCTGGAGCAGCATTCAAACCTTTTCAGACTGTTTATGTGCTCCAGTGTGGAGTGTGGAAGATGGAAAATGTTCGCGATTTATTACAAACAAGAACTTTTCAGAGTCTGGTATAACAGTTGATTATTTCAAGATTTATTACAAACAAGAACTTTTCAGAGTCTGGTATAACAGTTGATTATTTCAAGTTTAATTACGTGGATCCACGGGCACAATCGCTTTCACAAAACAGAGTATGAGTACAGAGACCAACAGAGTAGTGTCATAACAATTGTTCTGATCATACATTATTGTTTCCACCTCTTTATACCCCTCCTTGTCAGCCCCCAAAAATATTATCTCAAATGCTATAAGATACATACAAAAACAAGTCGTCATACTAATCGGAAAACAAAACAGAACCCTACACTGTCATGGCAACCATAGTTCTAGGTCAGAGTTAACAGACCTCCTGATCTGAGCTACCCCTAGTGTCTGTCCTACACAAACGGAAGAATACAGAGGAGACACAGGCAACTTCACCTTGGAGCCAACTGAGCAGGGTCGTAGATAAGATAGGTTTGAGGCCTGGCGCCTTTGGTTGTGGCCATAATCACTTCTAAGAACAGGGCATGCTGACCTAGGTCTTCTTCTATACGTGGCAACCATGAACAGTCTAAAGCAATTTAAAGCCTAATCTAAAACAGTCCATTTACTCAAATTAATTTGCAGAATAATGAGTAGAATAAGAATAAGGTAATAAATTAATCTTTAACAGGAGAAACTGACATCTGAATCATTGGAGGGCATCTTCAAGGTTCAGCTCAGTGAAGTAGGCGGTACAAGACAACAGGAGGAAACCAGAATGCTGGGTTACTGGAGAAACTACCTGCTTGACACAGAAGGTAAACAAATCTGTACATCAGATTTTCGTATTTACAATGATACAAATTAGTGCATATACTTTTTTCTCCTCTGCTCATCCTTTTTCTCCAGAACAAAGAACAGGACTCTCCCTCCAGGATATCCTGATGTTTGCTACTGGACTGAACTCCCTGCCTCCCTTCTTCAATTCTGCCACAGCCCACTTTCTTTTGAAAGGACCTCCAGCTTCTCGGTTGCCAGCACCTGTTCCATCACAATCACCTTACCAATGTCCAAAAGTTATAAAGAGTTCAAGAATGCAATGGACTTTGGGATGCAAACCTCACCAGGTTTTGGACTCCACTGAGCTTACTTCAGACAGCTAAAAGGTAAGCTTGGCATCAGATTTTTCAAAGTAAAGGACACTGAATGGCCAGCAGAACTGCTTTAGTAAAACAAATGCAGTCATATGCAAAGGTTTGAGCACCCCTGGCTCAATTCTGTTAGGTTGGTTTGTGTGAAAAAAAGATCTGGAATTGTGATCACCCGACTTAAATTCCTAATTTGTGAGACCTTGCTATATACAGTACAAATCAAAGGTTTGGACACCTACTAGTTCAAGGTTGTCTTATTTTTTTTTTTTTCTACATTGTAATTAGTAGTGAAAATATCAAAACTATTAATTAATTTGTATGGAATTATGTAGTAACCAGAAAAGTATTACATCAAAATGTTATTCTTCAATGTAGCCACCTTTGCCTTAATGACTACTCTGCAAACTCTTGAAGTTATCTTAACCAGCTTCATAAGGAAGTCACCTGGAATGATTTTACAACAATCTTGAAGGAGTTCCCACTGCTGATCACTTGACACCGCGGTTGGAACCAAAATCAGATTCCCACTGGTCTTGATTCTGACTACACTTTTTGGTTACCACATGATTCCTTATGTGTGGTTTCATAGTTTTGATGTCTTAACTATTATTCCACAATGTAGAAAGTAGTAAAAATAACCAAAAACCTGTTAACAGAGGCGTCAAATTTGAATAGTACTGTATATATATTCTTTAAATCGACTGAAAGGGTGCCCAAACTTGTGCATATGACTATTCAGTGATCTTACTAGTAGTAACAGTTGCCAAAACGTGTGATATAAACTAACCTTTGATTAAATATCAGCCATGCTTTTAAGTGTCATGTAGTTCTCCACACCAGACTCCCAGTTCAGAGATGACGTCAAACCGCTTTGTCTTTGTAGTTCTTCAAAGTATTCCTGCAGTTGGTCTTAGGGAAGGCTGAACTGTAAACTGGCCCAAATCTTCCTATGAGACAGGGAACCTGCAGTCTCTTCCATTAAACCTAGGAGTAAAATGAGAAATTGTTAAGATTAATGTTAAAGCGTTAAAGATTTGTCTACATTCATACATCGCTTGAAGTAATTATTGGTTTTTCTTTATAAATGCAGAATGCACATTTCACACTTGGTGAGAGAACAGGGTCAAGGTAGTGCAAGTGCAATCCTATGACATAGCACTTGTGCTAGCTCGACCCTGCTCTCCCTGAGTGAGTGAGTTGCGTACATAGACTGTCCAACAATTATTTCAAATGATTTATGAAGTGATACATTTCAGGTGTTTGTCAATATTCCCCTTTTAACCTTTTCAGGAAACAAAATTATGCTTTGGTTTTTGTCTTTAAGCTGAAAGCGAGAACTAAGTAAATGTAATCTGATGCAATGCACTGTAAGATGTTACCATATTTACTTGTGGTAAACACTATGCTGTAGCTCTGTTGCTGTTTTGTTAATGTTTTGTTTTGCCTTGTTGTGCATGTTCAGTCATAGCAACAGTTACAGCCTATTCTCTATATCTAAGTAACCAGGACTGGATCCATAGAGTAATGTCAAAGTGATTTTGTATTCAATTCAGTTAACTAATTGAATGCTGCATCATTTACTCTCTCCATCTCTTTCTGTAACATCAGCCAGTCAATAAAAGGCAATGTGAACAAAGAATTCCTCTGCCAATTAAGAGACTTTGCGAAGTGTATTGGCTTTTAAATAACTCCATGACAAAATAAAAAACAAATATTTTAGGTTAGTGTAAACAAAGGGTGTACATTACATCAGGTTTACCAGAAGGACAACGAGACTGTGTAACCAGTCGAATGGTGTGGGTGTTCCACATTTCTTTGTATTCATCAAGGTCCCTCTGTAGCACACCCAAGAACACAAACCGCACTAAGCATATATGTTCATGACTGCCGGAAGAGCTGTCTCTCCCTCAAATCATTCAAGAGGTCCATCCAGAACTGAGACCTACATACTGTACAGTAAATAAAATCAGCAACAGATAAAAACCCACATTACACATTTGGTACTAGGTAAAATTGTTTTTTCAATATCAAGTGGAAGAGTATTTCACTTATACGGCTTTTGGAAAATTAAAGAGACTGCTGCAATATTCAGTTTCTCTGGTTTTACTATTTATGTTTGGGTAAAATGAAAATGTGTATGATTCTGTGAACTACTGACAGCATTTCACTTAAAAAAAAAGTCATTTAGAGATTTATGAAAAATTTGAAGTGGTCTCAATTTTCCAGAGCTGTAGATCTGGGTAAAGCACATCTACCACCAGCCAGCACTGACAGTACACAGACCCATCACCACAATATTTTTAAACAAAATTAATACTCCTATAGAAATCTGTATAAATGGTTGTGACAATACCTTTGTTTGACCACCAGTTTTCAGTTTGTTGGTTTGAGGTTGAGGAGCCATACATATGACTTGCAGCCCCTACAAAATCATCACTGTGTATTGATCTGAGAGCACAGTGGATTGCTGCCATTTTCCCATTTTCAGTGCCACAGACAGTGTGAGGACGCATTGGTATGACTCCAAATTCAGTGACACAATGCAGATAATGTTGAGCTATGATCTCTGGGTCGTTGCTGCTTGCTACACATATCAACCACATCACTTTGCAAGAGTAACCGTCAATACAGCCACTAATTGCCAAACCATATGGTTTTAATTTGTCGTATCCATCTACATGCCAAACATGGTTTGGTCCCAGGGCATGATAAACTCTTCTCACAAATCTTCGTCTTGAGCGTTGTTCAACACCTGATGGATCAACCTCTGCAAGCATAAGCATGATGTCTTGCCTTCTCACGGTGAGACCATACTTCTGATACAATGTCTGCCACATTGTGCGGTACCTGTAATGCAGTCCAAGGCCATTCAGCTCTTCAATTATTGCTGCTTGGACAATGGCAAATGCGAGTAATACTTTTGTCTGTACAATAATCCTTTTTTTTTTCTTCAGGGAGCGAAGGTTCATTTTAAGGTTATGTTTAGTTTCCAAGAAATCCAAAATGACATTGTAATTATTGCCATCTCTGAAGTACTTAAGAATTAGATCCTCTTCAGAGAGGTTGTCACATGATGGCCCTGATCAACACAAAGGGAGAAAAATATCAAAATAATTAGACTGTATGAGCCTACATGTGGGGAATTTGGTTATTATTAAGAGTTGAGAACAAAGATGTTTTAAAAATCAACATAATAAAGGGCACTTAAGTCTGACCATTTTAGTCTAAGCAGCTTTGAAATCAATCACTGAAATAGGGATGATAATGTCTTAATTAAAGGCTCATGCTTTTGAGTTTGGTTTGCACAATTTTATGACCTTCAGACTCTAACTGTTATGTTTTGATTATATAATGACAACGTTAATCTTGTATTAATTTTGGTTAACCCAACAACAAAACATTGTGCGTATGACAGTCATTAAAAATATTCACATGAGTAGACTTGTTTGGCCTGCTCAAGTATCTCTAGAACTCTGATTGGCCAGCTCACCTTTCTCCAGAGTAATATATCGTGGCAATATACTCCATGGTAGCATGGAGCCATCTAGCATAAACAATGGAAATAGCATTTACAACTTCTAGTGGCCATATGGACAACAGCTAGCTAGCTTGGCAATCTGACTTCATACAATTGTGGTTTGGAAATCAAATTCTTAAAGTCAGTTCTGCCAGTGGTGTCTGTATTTTACTGTACTGAGAATTATGGCTACTCAACGACAACTGTTACGTCCATATCAGCCTGTGTATTCCTCCATCGCTTGAAAGTGATACTATATTCATTCAAGTTTTCTCCAAAGCTTGATCACAATTTTCTTTGGGACTGACAGTGCTTTTTTACTGGTGCTTAACTGCTCTAACCTGGGGGCACTGGATGCTTCCTTTCCATCCTGATCTTACCATTCTTGGATAAAGTATGCGAACGGGCTGGCCAATGTCAAACAATGTTGGGCACTACACAACACCTAAATCCAATTATACAAGAGAAAATCATCACGATGAATGTCAACAGCAAACTACAGGTGCTGGTCATAAAATTAGAATATCATCAAAAAGTTGATTTATTTCAGTAATTCCATTCAAAAAGTGAAACTTGTATATTATATTCATTCATTACACACAGACTGATATATTTCAAATGTTTATTTCTTTTAATTGTGATTATAACTGACAACTAATGAAAATCCCAAATTCAGTATCTCAGAAAATTAGAATATTACTTAAGACTAATACTAAAAAAGGATTTTTAGAAATGTTGGCCAACTGAAAGGTATGAACATGAAAAGTATGAGCATGTACAGCACTCAATACTTAGTTGGGGCTCCTTTTGCCTGAATTACCGCAGCAATGCGGTGTGGCATGGAGTCAATCAGTCTGTGGCACTGCTCAGGTGTTATGAGAGCCCAGGTTGCTCTGATAGTGGCCTTCAGCTCTTCTGCATTGTTGGGTCTGGCGAATCGCATCTTCCTCTTCACAATACCCCATAGATTTTCTATAGGGTTAAGGTGAGGCGGGTTTACTGGCCAATTAAGAACAGGGATACCATGGTCCTTAAACCAGGTACTGGTAGCTTTGGCACTGTGTGCAGGTACCAAGTCCTGTTGGAAAATGAAATCTGCATCTCCATAAAGTTGGTCAGCAGCAGGAAGCATGAAGTGCTCTAAAACTTCCTGGTAGACGGCTGCGTTGACCTTGGACCTCAGAAAACACAGTGGACC
>JACXGI010009835.1:9453-29369 GCA_016801175.1 Esox masquinongy | reverse complement strand
GCTATTGGCATGGCTGGTCAGGGACTGTTTGCTATTGGCATGGCTGGTCAGGGACTGTTTGCAAAAGTTGTCAATACCTTCGTAAAAAGACCCACATTTGTCCGCTCTTGCCGGAAACTCACGACAGACAACACAGTACATCTGAAGTCCATCTAAGTCGAAACTGGTAAATTATTTTTTGCACTGAGGTAAAAATGTTCGCTTTCGTTTGAAATCGTT
Organism: Esox masquinongy; assembly: GCA_016801175.1. NCBI lineage: Eukaryota > Metazoa > Chordata > Actinopteri > Esociformes > Esocidae > Esox > Esox masquinongy. The sequence continues at coordinate 29,150 of JACXGI010009835.1, read as the reverse complement.
GTTATCCTTCGCTGCCTTCTTCACTTGAGTGACTCGCGCAAGTTTTTAAATGTCTTATTGAAAAACAATACCGAACAGCCACACGTCACATTACTGCTCAACTCTTGACTGGTCAACAGCGCGCGCAAAGAGCTGCAAGGTAGTTATTTGTGCGTGTGCCAGATTACCAAACAACTGGAGGATGTCGAGTGTATAATCCAATTATTATTTTTTATTTTGCAATGGCCCGATCGGGACAGTGACTTGCTAGTTTTATTAGTCCGACTTGACTTTTTACTGGCCATTGTTATTGTCGATCCCTGAATGTGCGTTTACCATAAAATGCACTTCCAGGTCTTTCGATCATAAATATATTCGATTATGAGTATCAAGTGTCACAAACAGAAAAGATTACGGATAAGAGTATGAGGAGATCAGCACCCCCTTAGCTTCTGTGACGCTGGGCTAACTCAAAACCCAAACACAGGGTTGATACTCGTGACCTGTCCTGATAACGTGGCACCATTTCCCAACAGACTTAATATTTTGACGGCAGACACAATCACAGTCTGCATGCAATCAGATGAACTTTCCCTTATGTAAATGGAACACCAGATAAGGACTTACCTGGACATCGTAAAGCGCCACTATGTTCTCGTGTTGGAGTTCCTGGGAAAGGTATGGAGAAAACAAGCATGAGTAACATTAGCGACTGTTTCGTTGGCATGACAACTGACACCTATTGACATTTACAACGAGGAAGTCCAGGCCTTTCTGGTACCCGAGGAATAATGGAGGATCGATGTCAACTCATTGTTTAAATATGTTTTCATGATACGAGAGGCAATTACACTAAGCATGCTACTCACCTTAAGTATTTTGATTTCCTTGCCAAGCAGGATCTGGGACTTAGAGAGGTTTTTCTTGTTAATGCTCTTAATGGCCACCTCCCAGTCAGTCTTCTGCAAATGGATGGAGGAAGGAGTGAAATAAAGGAACAATTAGTAAAAATCCCTTTAGACATGTTCGGTCCCCAATCACTCACAGGGGCACTAATAGGAGTGTGTGTGTTTTGGTTTAACATATTGAATTGGTACCAGAAGTTCTGACCTAAATAAAAAAACATGAAAATAATGCCCCTATCAGGATCTTTTTAAAACAAGTCAATTTCCGGCACAGGGTTGGGTTTAGGGTCAAATTTAGAATTAGGGCCAGTGTTAGAATGTTGGTTACTTTAAGGTTAAGGCTTGAGGGCTTTAGGGTTAGGCATTAGGGCTAGGTTAAGTTTAGGCATAAATGTCAGGTTACTGAGGTTCGGGTTAGGTTAAGGTAAAGGAACATGTATTTTTCTTTCTGGTGCCAACAAGGATAAAAACACAAAAAAACAACTGTGTGTGTCCTTTAAAAGCCTTTACATGTTTTATTTGCATCACTGTGAGAGTGAGACGTGAGTGAGTGAGACGCACGGGAAGAGAAATCAAACCAAGAAGTTGGTTGGGTTTAAAAAAAAAAAAAAAATAGGTGTGACACAAAAAATTAGTAAAACACTGTTATTAAAGGTTGCCTACACCAACTAACACCTAAACAAGAGACCAATTTTCTATTCACAAAAGGCTTTCAGTGAATCGCTTAGAGATATAAGATCCTATAGTAAAGGGCATGGCACAAACAGGCATCAGAGCCAAATTATACATTTCCCCCTCGTGCTACAGACAGACAACGTTTCTATATTGACCACAACTCAAGCTAAAATAAAAGGCTTCCTTTGGCTAAGTGGAACGGATGGCGCATTGCAATGGCGATCTGCAGAGACCTTCTGTGAAAACAATGACTGCCGCTTTCCACATGTATCTAGGTTAATAGGCATCCTCTTTCCGTGCTGCACCTCACTCAGCCGCAAGGCAGGGCTGGCCTGGCACTGGCACAGGGAGACAGCACGCAAGCAGGCCGAGAGGGAAGTGTGCGCCAGCACAGCCGCATCCATCCCCACTCTGACAGCACGCACAGCCAACCGTGACAGAGACCAAGGCAGTGCAGCAGTCTCCCCACACAGCAGAATGAGACCATCGGCCGATGCTGTAATGCTGAACACGGGGATGGGGATTGTTTTCGCCAAATTGTTTTCGTTCATGACAGTATCTTGCCATTATGAAACATAATGACAGCGAGAGACAAACTTAGTGCCGAATAAGCACCTTACACTGGAGTAACACGGCTGAGAAAGAACAGACCTCCTTAAAACACGGACAACAACAGATGATAACACGATGACGCCAGGATGATGCATGGCCTTGACCATAACGTCATGGATGAGAGTCAACGTGTCAGCAAAAACGTATCTGGAAAAACAAGTGTAACTAACATGAGGATCCATGTATTTATACCTTAGTAAAACAGAGTCTTGGTAGTTTACTGTAGCTCTTTGCGGTTTGGCTTCCTATCCCTAGCTAACTGCATCAGTGACTATATTAGGAGCTCACATTAGGCTGCCTCTGACAGTGTCACCTGACAGCGCTTAAAGGATGAAGCAATCCATCAGCCCCTGTGGCAAGCACCAATAACCTCCCTGTCGTTTCTCCTGCATCTAGGTGGAAAGAATCCTATAAATAGAAGGCATGCAGATGCAGGGTTAAAAATATTCTGTTCCCGTGATGCCTGGTGCATGCCTGTTCAACAAACAGTAGAAAGGACATGAAGTCACACAAACGCGACCGATACACTGGCAGCACACGATGAAAGCTTTTAGGTACATTTTAGCCTGCGCTGCTGCTCTGATCACAGCCCAAGAACGAGACTTTGTCATTAATCCGTAGGATCCATTTCATTCACAGAACAACGGCCTACTGGCGTTGGCTAGCAACAGCTTTGTTGTTGTGTGCCACCATGCGCTGCTTTAACGGCACATCAGCACGCGGTAGACTACACTGTTGGTGTGGTTGGTGGTTGTGATGAAATGGGCATAGTTTGTACCTGCGAGTAGTAACCGAGACAATATTCAAGCTAGTGTTTGTACGCCCTCACCTCCATTTAAACAATGATCAAACGTGGATGTTTGCACGTACACTTTCTGTTCTACAGGTTCTGTAGAACAGAGGCTATTTCGAAGGCTAACTAAGTAGGCAAATGAATATGAAACAGACAGGTGCGCACGATATGAGAGACAGCATGGAAAACGTTTGGTTTGATTTGGACAGGGGTGGTAGCCGTTCACAGGCCTTCTAACGCGGCAGGATACAAGCTACTAAAACAGTCGCAGCCATTGCAACGATACATGGACACATGCCATTTCCATATCCAGTGCATCCTAACATGGATTGGACGACAAGCTTGGTAGTGCTACTCTGAACACTAGCACATAGGTACTGTACAAACATAGCTAAACAACAGCTTATAGGGCTAGGTAGGTACTGTACAAACATAGCTAAACAACAGCGTATAGGGCTAGATAGGTACTGTACAAACATAGCTAAACAACAGCGTATAGGGCTAGATAGGTACTGTACAAACATAGCTAAACAACAGCTTATAGGGCTAGGTAGGTACTGTACAAACATAGCTAAACAACAGCTTATAGGGCTAGATAGGTACTGTACAAACATAGCTAAACAACAGCGTATAGGGCTAGATAGGTACTGTACAAACATAGCTAAACAACAGCTTATAGGGCTAGGTAGGTACTGTACAAACATAGCTAAACAACAGCTTATAGGGCTAGGTAGGTACTGTACAAACATAGCTAAACAACAGCTTATAGGGCTAGGTACTGTACAAACATAGCTAAAAAACAGCTTATAGGGCTAGGTAGGTACTGTACAAACATAGCTAAACAACAGCTTATAGGGCTAGGTAGGTACTGTACAAACATAGCTAAATGACAGCTTGTAGGGCTAGATAGGTACTGTACAAATATAGCTACACCCCATCTCATAGGGCTAGATAGGTACTGTACAAATATAGCTACACCCCATCTCAAAGGGCAAGATAGGTACTGTACAAATATAGCTACACCCCATCTCATAGGGCTAGATATGTACTGTACAATTACAGCTAAACACCAGCTTATAGGGTTAGGTAGGTACTGTAGAAATATAGATAAACCCCATCTCTTAGGGCTAGGTACTGTACAAATACAGCTAAAAAACAGCATATAAGGCTAGACACTGTACAAATATAGCTAAACCACATCTCATAGGGATAGGTACTGTACAAATATAGCTAAATTACAGCCCATATGATCCTCAACACGAGAAATGACAGGCTAGATTACACTTTACTGTAGATGTCCATGATAAATGTGTCCATCTTTTTTTTATGGTGAAAACACCTTCACAGTGGGAAAAGCTCTCATACCGCAGTCTGCAGTGCAGCAGGGTAGCATGGTAACATTCTCCCTGGCTACTTAACACAGTGAGCTAGATGTGGGGCAGGCTCAGTCACATTCTCTCCTCTCTGTCCTTCAGCTGTGCCTTGGTCAACTGCCCCGTACAAACAGAGCACTGTTTTGTTCACAATCCCATCCTGGATTGTCTGAGTGCGTTGGTCAGTGAAAAGGCTTTTTTTTTGTGGCCAATCAAGGCCAATCACTATGTGGCCAATCAAGGGAACATGATGAACGCTATACCATCTTCTTCCATTGTAGATATAAAATCCATTATATTTAATGTGTTAACTATTATTGATCACACTGTGGCCACAGATGGAGAACATAGACCTCTAGCTAGTACCAACAGGACAAAAACAAGCAGACTCCTTTCTCTCCACCCTGTATAAGCTGGCTACGTCAGCCAGCAATTCACTGCTGTTTGTCACCCGTTTCATGAATGAACGGCTCGCATCAATGCACCCAGTCCCAGACCATAACACAAGATTGCACAACATCATACATACAATGCAAAATAACATGCACGATCAAATCAGTAAATAAGGTTATCTGAACTAAGCGTACCATATATTACGTAAATAAATGCATTTATGTTTAAATGTTATTTTTTTAAATAAGTTTGTTATCAAAATAAATATAGACACCTAAATATCTACCTTTATGTGCCTTCCTTTGAACACCACAGCGAAAGCCCCATGTCCCACCAGGTCCTTTCTGCTGTACTCAAAGTCTCCAACCGTCTCCATCGCAGAAGCAACTTCCAAATTTAGGCGTCTAAAATGTTTATTTCTTCGGTGATGCACAGTGAAGAGTGCTTTCTTGATATCAGAACACTGGTACAACAACGTATCCACCCAGAAGTTGCATTACTAGTCTAAGTAGCGAGTGATTATGGAGTTTACACAAGGGCTAGGACCAGCTCCCTTGCATTCCAGTCCACCTTTGATATTGGCCAGAAACAGCCAGGTGATGATGCAATTGATCACGTTTAAGATGCGATGTACTACGGTATAGGAATAATTATTCCGTGTTATCAACGTTATCCAACTACTAATTACAAGATTGTGAAATTTTTAAATCAAGTCTCCCAATCTGACACGGCTGTCAGTTTTCAGAATGGATAACAACAGCAAGGTACACAATTATCAGTCCCTGCCGCCAGCTGTCATTTTCTGACCCAGACCAGAGGAGTTAGCAAGCGTTTCAAACTGGCTAGCTAGCTGTGGTTTTTAGCTGGCAAATACGTAACGTTAGCTCAAAACTGCTTCGCTTGACATTCTACATGATGCCAAGTATTCTGGATAAATAGATCGCAAGCTTCAAAAACCCACAGACATTTAAACTATCTAGCAAGAGAGTGACATGAAGTGACAAGCTTCATGTTTCCCATCGCATCGTATGATCCTGACAGACAACCATGCTAACACTATCGTTTAGCTAGCTAGCGAATAACATTTTGGAGGTACAGTACTCCACTAGCTTTAAAGTTAGCTTGACGCTACTCGCTAACTAAACAGAATAGCAATTGAATTGAGTAATGGTCATACGATTGCAAGCAAAGAATGCAGGCATAGATACAGTATTTGCCTGAACAGCAGTACAGTAGTAGGTTTTGAACCAGTCACAGCTAGCTAGCTGTCATAATAGTGATCTGTGGCAAGATGTTCTTTCCAGAAGACGTCTCTTCTCTTGGAAAACATCGGCGTTTTTGCAGTTCTCTTCAATGTAATCCAAATGACATCTAACGTAAACGTCATTCAAATCGCTGGCTTCTCATCCGAAACTCGCCGGCGTTCGTCATCAAATCTCAGCCAGAGCGAAAATCCTTAGGTCAGTACTTGCATAGCAACCGATCATGTTAATCTTTACAGTACGACAAGAAATGTATCTTGCTTAATAGAGGTAATATGCAAAAATGTTTTGGTTTAACGTTAACTATTTTTGCGTTACACCTTATTATCACGTTGGCCAAGTACTGTGTTATCTAGTTCACTACGTTACCCAACAGCAGTAGCAATACAGACCAAATGCCAATAAAGGTGCCTTTACAGGCATTTATACCATATCCCTCCGCGAACTACGTCAACATGCAACATCTTCTGCCACAAAAAAGTAGTTCCATGGTGTCGTAAATACGCCAGTAATATTTGTCCAATGTTAATAAATAGAGAAAACATTAAACTGTTAAACAACAATCTAATTTTGTTGGCAACCATAAAACCAATGCGTTTCGTTGCATTTTAAAAACAATTTTACGTTACATTCAATGGGGAAAACCTTAAAATTGGAATCGTCAAAACCAATTATCTTAACTAAAATAAAATGATATCGAGTTGTTATGCCAACTAGCATTTAGTTGCACCACATTTATAAATGCACAATGTTCAATATTTAATACAAATACATGGTAAAAAAAAAAAGATTTGTACTAGATAGCCATCCAAAAGACCTCTAAAACAACTTCTACTTTCGTAAGTGAACTTCCATTGTTCAAAGTACAGCGTTGATAATTGCTGTTTGATATTTCACAGATGTTACATGACTATATCTTTCAAACTGCCACTTTTTAATTGTCCTCTAATACATTTTACAGCTCTACTGATAAGTGGGGTGATAATGTAAACATTATATTTTATATTTCGAAATGTTTTCTACCTTTGATCCACACAAAAAGTCCATCATGACAAAGTCACAGATAAAATCATTTTTTCTACATTTGTTATGAATACAAAAAAGAAAAAAATGATTGCATGAGTATTCACCCCCATTAGAACCATAGCACAAAAGTTGGGCAACATTTTAGAATGTCATGAAAAAGAAAGAAACCACTGGAATCTTCAGCAATTGGCAACAATCAGGTCGGCCAATGAAAACAACCACCACTGATAACAGATAAATGATCAGAGCTGTGAAAACCAACCCTAAAATAAATGTCAGTGAAATCAGCAACAACCTCCAGAATGTTGGGGTGAAAGTGTCACAATATTCTGTTCACAGAAGATTTCGGCAGCAGAATTACCAAGGCTACACAGCAAAATGCAAACCTTTGATGAGTTGCACAAAGTGAAAGGCCAGATTAGAAATGCTAACAAGTTGAGATCAGCTAGGATGGTTTTGGAACAATGTTTATAAATAGATGATGAGACAAAGGTGAACATTTATTAAAGTGATAGGAAGGTAAAAATGTGGAGGAAACAGGAACTGCAGATGATCCAAAGCATACCACCTCATCTGTGCAGAATGTTGGAGGTATTATCATGGCATGGCCAAATTAATTTAAATATTCCTCATTTGGAGGGGAAGGCACTAAAAGGTTGACACAGAATTGCACCAATCATCGGAATTACCACAATCCCTAAACCAGAGATGCGCCAGAAATCTGTATAGTGCATCTTTTGGGCTCTTCTAAACAAAATAGAAATTATAGGTAAAATCCATTTGTTTAGCTAACTCACTACCTTCAACTGATTTTATATAAATTAGTCTTGTTCCTATGGGAGCTTCTTTGCAAGAGCTTTTAATGAGCAAACTAGCAAATATCGAATATGAAACTGAATTTACTTAGTTTCACTGTAGTCACATGGATATCAAAATAATTCCTAAGAATATTGAACATGACCGCAGTTACTGGCCAATTTTTCAGGCTGGTACAAAGCTAAAGCAAGCAGTCCCAAGTTTACTGCACACAGCCTATTGTTTTGTTACTTGACATTGCAAATGAAAAGCTTATTTGATATGTGAAATAATGTTATTAGAAATGTTCGTTTTCACATGCAAATACCCAAACACCGTTCCATAGCTATAGTGTTTTGTCAACAGCAATGAACTGCATTTTGTTTGTTTACAGATAGTCATGAAAGATAGCATTCTAGCTGATGATGTAGTTGAGTCAGCCAGTCAAATTTCATTTAAAGCTAAAGGGAATAGTCTTAGGGATACTGCTAACCAGCACAGCCCACACAATGTTCAATATGATCCACTAACATCTAGCTAAGTTAGTAAAAAGCTTGATTAGCTAGCGTATGTTTTCATGAATTTGGAGTTGCCTCCTCCCGCAAGTTGCTGCAACAAGTACAGCTGATAAAAAAAAGATATTCCAAAGAAAACATGCTGACAGACAGGCAGACTATTAATCAAGAAATCCATAATAACAATAATTTTATGAATAATAATTTGCAGCACTATGTTTATGACTTTATTAAGCAAGCTGTTTGTCAGGTAGAGCTGGCAGACATGTTTAAGATGTGCCTTTCTAAATCTCTCTGAAGTTAGCCAACTCTCTTATAACAATGCTGTTTTCAAAAATGTTGTGACGCTGCGTCAAATGTAATTTATAACAGAATGCAATGCTGTGCAAATCATTATAGAAACACTATAGAACACTATATACTATATAAACACTATAGAAAGTAGTACAAGGCAACACATCAGATTTTGAAACAGACATTTTATTGTTTCTTAAATATATACGCCCACTTTGAATATGATGCCAGCAACATGTTTCAAAAAAGTTGGGACAGAGGTAACAAAAGACTGGAAAAGTTGTGTAATGCTAAAAAAAGAACCTGGTGGAATAACACACAACTAATTAGGTTAATTGACAACAGTAACATGACTGGGTATTTAAAGATCATTCCAGAGAGGATGGGTCTGTCAGAAGTGAGGATGGGGAGGGGTTCACCACTCTGTGAAAGACTGCGCAGGCAAATAGTGCTACAATTTAGGAAAACGTTTCTCAATTTAAAATTGAGTTTGGGGATCTCATCATCTATGGTACATAATATCATTTAAAAGATTCAAAAAATCTGAATAAATCTCTGTATGCAAGGGACAAGGCCAAAAACCAATATTGGATGGCTGTGACCATCGAGCTCTCAGGCGGGCACTACATTAAAGACAGACACAATTCTGTAGTGGACATCACTGCATGGGCTCAGGAACACTTCCGAAAACCATATGTTTGCAGTGACCACAGTATGTCACTGCATCCACAAATGCAAGTTAAATCTCTACCATGCAAAGAAGAAAGTTCCAGAACCGCCGCCACCTCTCTGGGCCTGAGCTCATTTAAAATGAACTGAGGCAAAGTGTAAAACTGTCCTGTAGTCTGACCAATACAAATTTGAAATTTGTATTTTTGGGAATCATGGACTCCGCGTCCTCCGGACTAAAGACGAGAGGGACCATCCAGCTTGTTATAAGGGCACAGTGCAAAAGCCAGCATCTGTGATGGTATGGGGGTGCATTAGTGCACATGGCATGGGTGACTTGCACATCTGTGAAGGCACCATTAATGCTGAACAATATATAGTGGTTTTGGAGCAACATATGCTGCCATCTAGACCATGTCTTTTTCAGGGAAGGCCTTGCTTATTTCAGCAAGACAATGCCAAACCACATTCTGCACGTATTACAACAGCATGACTCCGTAGGAAAAGATTATGGGTGCTAAACTGCCTGCAGTCCAGACCTGTCACCCATTGAAAACATTTGGCGCATTATGAAACGAAAAATATGACAAAGATGACCCTGAACTGTTGAGCAGCTTAAATCCTATATCAATCAAGAATGGGTATACACTTTTTTGTTGTGGTTTTCCTGGAGTGTGTGCCCTCAAGTCTCCCGGATATAAAAGTAAGGGATGATGCACCACTTACATAGTATTGTGTATCTGTCTGTATTTTGTGTATTTTTTGTGTGAGTTTGTGTGATTGTGTGTGAAATTATGCATTAGAAAAAGGAAAAAAAGGAAAAAAGAGAGGGTGCAGAAATGATGCTAATAATGACAGTATTTACCATTGACTTGGTTGACATTAATGACTGATCGGGCATCAAAAAAAAAAAGAATGGCAATACATTTCACTTTCAAAACTACAGCAATTGTTCTCCTCAGTTCCCAAATGCTTAGAGTTTGTCAAAAGAAGAGGTGATGCAACACAGTGGTAAACATGCCCCTGTCCCAACTTTTATGAAACGTGTTGCTGGCATCAAATCCAAAATTGGCATATATTTTTCCAAAGACAATAACATTTCTCAGTTTCGACATTTGTTGTGTTGTCTTTGTACTATTTTCAATTAAATAGAGAGATAAAAGACTTGCACATCATTGCATTCTTTTTTTATTTGCATTTTACACAGCGTCCCAACTTTTTTGGATACGGGGTTGTAAATGAAACTATCATAGGTAAATAGGCCCATAGCCTGTGTTCTCTTGAGAGGCAGGTATGCCTTTGGCAGCCTCCCCTAACAGCAAGGCTATGCTGACTGAGTCTGTATATATAGTCAAGCCTTTCTATTAAATTGGAATTATAATTACTTACAATATGAAATGGTTTCCCTTCTAGGTGGTTTTGAAATGCAACCGCTTTTATTTAACTTTGAAAAAGGATTGGGTATATTTCCAATTATCTCCATAGATTTTTAGCCTGAGTCTTAATCTTCAACTCAGGCACTTCTGCCCAAATGTATGTGCAATAGCCTGGGGACAAGGTTAGAGGATAATGGGTTCTATAGAGTATTTTTAGAACTTGATTGTAATGTTGATTTTGATGTTATTTTGATGACATAGAAGGCCAGCCCTTGAACCCTATAACATTGCATAATATTGTGTCCTGTTAAGTGTACCCATGTATTCCATGTTTAGATCCCTCTAATGTTTTAGTACCAGGTACAGTGACTGCAGTACATTTTCATTTGACTAGTTGATGGTACGAATGTAGTAGCAGCAGTAGCAGTAGTAGCAGTAGTAGAAAATAGTGAACCATCCTTCTTTTACTTTGTACACATTACCCCCTAGTGGATATATTCAGGTATAATATGGCATTATTTTGTTAACTCATTCTGGTGTTTGATCATGGAGGTGGATGTACATTATGGCAAGCTATTTTAATGGCATGTATTCCTTGGAACTTACTAACAATTTAAACAACACATCCATTAGTTACTGGTAAGTATTCCAATTGTTACAAGTAACGTTTTCACTTTTACTAGTAAAGGACTGGTAAATCAACACTTGTACTTCTTACACGTTTCAAGTTTCAAGGTTTGTTTGTGAAATGCACTGAACAACACAGTGTCATCCTGCACGATGAAATTCTTGTGACCTGGCACCAAACAACCACGTAGTGAGAGTTAAGAAGAAGAATATATAAGCAAAAATATAGCCAGACAAAAAAATAAATAAAGCAACAATATAAATACACTAGCAGCAGTTTAAAAAAATAGTACTGTAAACTAGCAACAATCAGGTTAGTATTATTGAACATTATAGATAGGGCAAGTATGGCAGTAATATACATAACAGTGTAAACTGGCAGCAATTGGTAGAATTATTGAATATTGACTGTAATAAGCTTATGAATGGTGGCATAGCACACTACAACTACATAGTGAGAATTAAGAAGAAAAAATATATGCACAGCAAAAATATAGCAAGAAGATAAATTAATAATATACATAACACTGTACACTAGAAGCATAACACTGTACACTAGCAAAAAGAGCACTGTAAACTAGCAGCAATATTGGTAGTGTTATTGAAATTATAGATATGGCAAGTATGGCAATAATATACATAACAATGTAAACTAGCATCAATTTTGAAAGAGTAAGATGGGAGTATGAACAGTATGGTGGAAGTACTGAGTATTATAGATACATATGAGTGTAATATGCTTATGAATGATACATGCAAAGGAATATTCTAATACTCATTAAAAGTACCTGAAAGGACATCAGAGCATCTGGAATGTTTGTGTGTGATCAGCAGAGATAGGCAGTATTTATGTATTTAAAATACATATTTCAAATACAAATTAGTATTTTGTAATTTGTATTTGATAGGGTTGATGAAAGTGGCTTCATATTTTCTATCAAAATACTTATTGTTTTGTATTTTGTAGTTTAAAAATACTGTAGAATTATGTGTATGAAGTATGTGTATGTGTCCTCTATACCTATATTTTGCATCTCTCAATAGATTCAGTGGTTGGAGTTGGGTTAATACCCCTTGACAAGTTCTGTTGCTACTTTCTGATTATGTTTCTGGCTACATTTAAAATCAAAATAGTATTGATCATTTAATAATTGTTGACAAAGTGCTAAAATATTTGTTTTCAACTTCTAAATAGGTGTCCAGTGATTGAAGAATAAATAATTGATTGCTAAATGATTGTACCCTAATTGAAGTAGCTGTTTAGTAGGATCATGATTTTGCATACCATTGCATGAATGAATGCCTCGCACATAATTTATTATTATATTTATGATTAACAATCAAATGATTAATTACTTAGAAACTAGTTGCTATGAAATGAAGGTGCCATCAGTTGTCTTCTTATGAATGACTTGTTTGTCATTGAGTCAGTGTTGCTGATGCAAAGTAGGCCCTTCGTTACCAAATACCAAGGTAACTAAATTAGGATACATTTATGAGGCATTAGCAAACTGTTAGTTAAACATTAAACTGTTGGTTACTTTAAAACTAACTTTCATCTGGGTGATCACAGGGATTTGAGGATATTTGATCTGTTAACTGGTTGCATATGTCCGATTTATCGCATGACTCGTTTGGCAGAGAAAAGCTGTTGCTATCAAACATTGTCTACTTAATCAACTGAGTCCGTCTACTGGTGAAGGAAAAGATCAAATAGGCCAATAGATGGAAGGTTTGCGAAGTGATTTCATGCTCCCTTGTAAAAGCATTTTTAGTATTTTTAAAATACAAAAATACAGTAGTTTATTTTGATACATGGTGTGGCTGCTGTATTTTGTTTATTTTGATACACTTAAAATTAAGGTATTTGGTATCTTATTTAAAAATACATTGTGATGTATCTTTGCCCATCTCTGGTGATCAGTATGATCATGGATCAGTGTTGCTGGTTGAGGAGCCTTATGGCCTGAGGGTAAAAAAACTGTTTTTGAGTCTGGAAGTGCTTAGGTTGAGTCTGGAGGTGCTTAGGTTGCGTCTACCAGACGTCAGCAGTGTGAACAGACCATAGCCTGGGTGGCAGTGATCTTTGATGATGTTCTGTGCTTTCCTCAGGTAACGTGTATGGTAGATTCCTTGCACGGAGGGGAGATGGCAGCCGATGATGCGCTCCGCAGATTTCCCCACCCTCTGGAGGGACTTGCTGTCTGCAGCAGAGCAGCTGCTGTACCAGACAGTAATGTAGCCTGAGAGGATACGCTCAATGGTGCTGCTGTAAAAGTTGATGAGGATTTTTACAGACATACCAAACTTCTTGAGTCCCCTCAGGAAGTATAGTCGTTTTGGGCAGTTTTCACTGCCGAGTTCACTTGTCTGGACCAGGTGAGGTCATCTTTGATGAACACACTTTGAAACTTGAATTCAGAGACTCTCTCTACTTCAGCTCCATCGATGTGTATGGGGACAGGAAACCCGAGTGGTCATTGGTCAGCGATGTATCTGCTGATGTCGGGGATCGCTCCTATCACAGTATCAGATTTCATACTGACTATTTAATCATCAGGTTACTCACTCAGTTCTGATGTACGCTGGTCTCACTAGCATGCAGGTGCAAACCCTCCCACCACCCCTGCCTCCTCCACATGTTTGGTTCTGTCTTCTGTTCATGCGGGCCATCAGTGCTTTGTACCCTGCTCATTGCCTATGATGATTGCTATTGATGACATTATGGTATTGATATCTTTATTAGTGATATTATATACACAATCATGTGATGGCAGTGAGTTACTCCAGAGGAGCAGTACCTAACACCAAGACCTGTAAAAGTATTGTTGTGCAATCTCCAATAAATTGTTAAACTAATACGCAGCGTTTTCAGTCTTAACTAATCAGAACATTTGTCTTACTAATCAGTACGTTTTACATATCATTACTGATGACTAGTCAAAATTACTTGTTGACAGTTAAATTTAAACCCTTGTCAAAATCTAAAATGTTACTAAAGTTTCTATTAAATATTGACTAGCAACAACAGATTACCAATGTTGCTTGTCATTTTAGAAATTGCAACTAGCAGTTATTTTTAAATACATGCTGTTTTGAATATTTAGCAGATTAGTGGATTTTGTCAGTTTTAAAGTTATCTATTTTACATGTAATTACTTAAGTTGTGGATATCTGCAATGCAATGTCCACTAGTCATGAATCAGGTTGAACATTGACTAGTAGAAACATGTAGTTACTAGTTATCTGTTATACACAATCATGGAATACTAGTATCAAATCAACTTTGACTAGTAAAGCTGAAATAGTCCAGAAGTTGAAAATCTAGGAGTTGCCTTTCAAGCTCTCACCCGGTAAATTTACGTACCTTGGGATTAGAGTTACAATACAATATTCATCTGTATTTGAAGCAAATACAATTCTCACAATTTCAGCTGGGGAAAGTTAATGCTGTTGAAATGTTTCCTTAATAGTGTTGCTTTTTTCATAAAATCCCCATATTCACAGATACATCCATTATCTCAATTATCAACCTATTCATCTAAGATTATGAAACACACGGTATATGTAAAAACACATCTTTACAAAAGACAACCCACTTGAATGAGTAGGTGGGTCCAAACTTTTGATCGGTCTTGTATGTTTTGTATGAATGCTGGAATTTGTAGTATTTTATGATGGTAAAATTCTTCTTTAAAGGAGCCATTTGTAAGATTTCCACCATAAAGCATTAAAATTGTCATTATATTTCAAAGGGTATTGGGGAAAGATGTTATTTGAAATTAATTACTTTACAAATGGTTCGGAATGATCTGTGTATTTATGGTCAGTAGATTCTGCATCTCCCCAAAGATTTTGTCTTGCATATTTTGGTTTAGGTGTTATGAGGCGCCACCCCCTGGAGAGAATTTGAATGAATACATGTCAATTTCTAGCAATGACTAATACACAGATATGGACCACTGATATGGAACTTATAAGCGACTGAGTAGGCCATATTTCTCCTCGACAGCTAAGCTACACTGTAAATCCACTTTGAAGTAGCAAGCTACTAAGAAGCTACCTATCTATCAATCTGTCCAGCACCACTAGTTTAGGACACACACAAAAAGTGTTTTTTGCTTGGTTATAAATATATAGCACATGCAGGATAGATTAAAAATGTATTTCATACCACACGTTATTAAACGCTAGCTTGATTGCGAAGCTAGCAAGCTGTTATCTAGTTATCTGCTAAGGCTATACTTAGTTAGCTATGTTTTGATCTGTCCAGTGTCACTCTCTACACTAGAGTTAGGACACAAACAAAAAGCATTTATTCGCTTGGCTATAGTTATACCATGGGCAGGATATGCTACAACAATGGGAATTCCATAGCAAACATTATATAAAGTTTGCTGGAATGTCAAGTTAGCTAGTGGTTATATAGATAGCTTCTAAACAGTAAACACATTGTTCCTGCTATTCCTTTTGTTGCCACTAGGTTACACCCAATAGGGAGATCAAGAATAGCATCATGATATTAACACATTAAGAAATGTGTCTCAGATATATTAGTTAAATCAAACAATTTCTCTCTCTTTCAGGAAAATCTCCTCAGCCCTAACCTGTCAGGCTTAAGATAGGTCACTTAAACAAGACTGCTCTCCCCTGTTTCACTCAGGATCTTCACACTACCCAAGCTGACTACCTAGCCTCTCTTCTCATCCTCATAGATCTCCTGCATTCAACACTGTGAACCATCAAAACCTCCCCTTCCTACCTGATAGACTGGTCATACAAGATGACATGAAGCGGATCTACATTGTTCTGCCCCGCAGGCTCTTACTGTTGGGGTCCCCCAGAACTCGTTTCTAGACCCTCATCTCTCTATACAAATGTAGATGAGTTAAAAGGAGAGACTGATCAAAGAGGTCTTGAGTGTAAGGGGGTGGACGTTGCATAACTTAATACATTATATAAATGATGTATGTCTATCAATGTCGTGTTATTTGTTCACTCAGTGTTACAGAATTGATCTCTGTGTCCTATAGTTTGGTCATCCATCCTGTACATGATGGTACAGTACAGCATCAAAACCAGAGGCACCCACGAGTCTGAGACACAGCCATGACACTTCTCCCGATGGGAGCATGACCTAGCGTAATAGGGCACCGTTTTAGACAGCTCTTATTTCTCAGTGTCAAAAAGCACTATGCTTTCTGCTATGCTTTTGATCCATTTCTTTGTGTTAGGGACAAAGAGCCTTAAGGCCTGCATAATTCCTGATCAGGCGCCACATCCCACCTGGTTTGATAATAAAATGCTTCAGGATTAGGTGGAAATGTCAGTGAGGAGCCCTTATTATGGTGATCCTCACACTCTGTGATGTAAGAGTACTCTTAAAATGGGCCCGTAATCCGGAGATTAGCCACATTAACATGCTTGAATGGAAGTAAACCTAATTTCCATAGTGCCACCTGACAACCACTGTTTCAGAGATGGCAGTTAACCCATCGGATGCTGCTTACGTTTCACTGGCCCGAACTCTGGATTTGTATAGATTTGCGAGACATGTATTGATAAATCAAACATAAGTGGTAGTTAGGATATACAATGTTGAGATTCCACTGAGGATTTACAGAGTAGTTTTGGTTCTATCTAAATTTCCAAGTGATAACCTATTATGACTGTGGCTTGAATACTTATGAGTAGGTGACACCTTTCCAGAATGGCAGCAGTTTAAAAACATGGATCTTTAGCTCCCTCCCTAAAGCCAGCTGTCAGTTGCATTATAATGTTCTGTCCTTAGTCTGTAATGTGGGCTGCCCGTCCCTTCCACAGACTAATTTCCAACCTTAAAGGCCTTGAGACCAGATGACAAAGTGACAGCTTGTATGTATACCTATGTGTAAATAAAGTGACTACATTGCTAATATTCCATCTGCTTATGTACATATTTCAGGACACACACGTTGACAACAACAACCATTCAACATAAGGCGGTGTGTAATTACTCTCCATTTGATCAGGGAATTTATTCAAACTCAATGAGATGGAAAGAATCCCACAGTCTATCAACAGGAATTCCTTTGTTTTTTTCCTTCTCATGTATCACCCTCTGAGAGTTTGTGTGTGTCTGTGTGTTTGTGTGTGTGGGTGTGTGTGGATATTTGTGTGTTTGCCTGTGTGTTTGTGTGTGTTTGCGTCTGTCTGTGTGTGTGTGTGTGTGTGTGTGTGTGTGTGTCTGTGCTAAATAGATTTACTTCAGGTACTTCAGACCTACTGCATAGCTGACTTGGCAATTCAACTCAAGAGGAGTAAAAAGTCACTTGTGGAACAGAAATCGATTTGTTGCGCTCATGTTTGTGAAAGTGTATGTAGGCCTGTGTGTTACAAGAAATATGCTGTATTTCCTTATAGACTAGATACTACAACTCAAGAGTGAAAGGAGACATTGCATCTGTATCTTAGCTTTGTATCTGTTTGGAGAAAGTGTTTTCCAAGCTGATAAAGTGGAACCTCAGACTGAAGTTCTCCGTCCACACATTTTTCTTGTAGCCCAGAAGTGGCCAATGTCACAGGTGTTGTTCGACTGGCTCCTTTGCTAAGTCTAATGTACTGTATTATAGCTGAGCTAGCACAAATATGTGCCTCTGTAGGGTTTCGTAGGAATTAATAGATAAATAATATGGTTTATGCAGTAAGCCTACACCAACTAGTCAGAAGTCGGGCAGTACTTGTGTTTGACCATATGATGGCAGTGTGACTCAGCTACTCACAGTAATGTCACTGTTTCTTTGTTCTCCTGCCAATATTTGTGTTCTGCATTTCCCCCCCTCTATTGCCTATGAAAGAGAAAAAAACAACAAAAAACACATATCCTCGGGTTAAAATAAATAGCCTTTCACAGTTAATTTAATTGACTTTTTTGGTACATAATCGAGGTAATTCTGTCTTTGCCACTAAAGCAAACAAGAATAGCACTGCTTGTGCAATTTGTTGCTAAAAGCAAACACTGACTTGCAAACTACTTTGGACTTTCAGTCCAACAACTGTAACACCTGTTTTCATTAACATTTGTATAGTAACACTTCTTTTAACTGTACAGATTTTACTATTTCCTGTTAGGAAATGATCAGATAACATAAACAGTCAGTTATGTATGTCAACCTAGTACATAACAGAATCTTTGGTGAATGTTTTGATGAACAAAAAAGTAATAATACAATACATTATTAATATGTATGGCATTTTTGCAATGTGCTAATGTTATCTAGATTTATTTTCTTCACCGCGTATAGAGTGGATGGGCAAACAGAGCAGTGGTCAAAGCTATACTTTTTTTGTTCCTATTTTTCAGGTTACTTCTTAATCATCCTGTCCCCTCCACTGCTGTGTGTGTGTGTGTGTCTGGTATTTCCTAGGCTTGCTGTCTTCACCCCCTGCAGGTGTGGGTAGGTTACCTCACGCTGACGTGTTTAATTGTGTGTGTGTGTGTGTGTGTGTGTGTGTGTGTGTGTGTGTCCCAGGGCTTGATGGTGACTATGTTCCCCCACTGGGCTTAAGGAGGACAAGGGTGACACGGGGCACAGACGTGCTTGGCTACATTCTTGAACGCACATACACACACCTTCCCATGCTGAGAAGACACACTGGTAATTTAATGTTTGGAGTCTGCAGAAGAACCCATAGATATTAGGAATATTCATTTGTCCCTTGTCGTTTTATATAAACACATCAATGAGAAGAGGTCCAAGTCAAAACAGGCCTGTTTAGGAAACATTGTACCAGAGCTCTCGTTCTGAGCCAGCTGATCCCTTTCTCTCTTGATGATAGGGCTGATATTTTGATTTGAGAAGTGAAGCTGGCAGGCTATGGTCTACCTTTTCCCCCTGCTCTCTCCTTCCCACCCCTTTCTCATTCGATCTCATTCCGTCTCCTTTCCCCTCCTTCCCTTTCTCCATCCTTCCTTCCCTCTCTCCTTCCCTCTCTCCCTCCCTCTCCTTTCTCCATCTCGCTCCTTCTTGGCCTGTGTCGCTCTCTTTTTCTATCTGTCTCCTTTCCTCTCTCTGTCCTCCTCACCCTTCTGGGCTGGTAAATAAGACAGGGTGTGTGAGAATCTCATTACCGCAACACAAAGCAGCATTTCCTCTGAGGATTCAGTGTGTGTCAGCGTGTGTGTGTGTGTGTGTGTGTGTGTGTGTGCCGCGTGTGCATCTGTGCTGTGTGTGTGTTTGCCGTGTGTGTGTTAGCCAGGTTCAATCACCACTCTGCTAATGGCGAGGGAGAGGAAGGCAGCTGGGGCCTTCTTGCCCAGGCCTTCAATTTCCCTCCCAGTCCAGCCACTGGAGTGTGTAATTACTATGGGGGGGCTGGCGTGGAGGTGTGATCCCTACGCCTGGTAACACCACCCCCCAACTT